>JADLZK010002791.1:0-168847 GCA_015847255.1 Hyparrhenia diplandra
CTACATACAACGATGGAATTCCGAGTGTTCTGAAACAATACCTTCCCAGAGATGCCCAAAAGTTCAGCCCTTGCAGCTATGCCTTCGTCGTCGAGGAGAACTGGTTCAAGTTCAATCCTGAATATGCCATATCAAACAACTTCAAAAGCCAAGATGGTCTGATCCCTATGGTTCTTGATTGGATTGTTGGTACTGAAACTTGTGACGAAGCCAAGAAGAACAAATCATCATATGCATGTAATGCCACAAACAGCAGACGTGCGTAAGTGCTCCCAAGTGCGCAGGCCTAGGTACCTCTGCAACTGCACTCAAGGTTATACAGGCAACCCTTACATCGGAGGGTGTCAAGGTCAGCACCCATGCATCTCCTCCAGTCTCCATAATCTCTAGCCAGCTACTTTCCCCTTTTCAGTTTGCACTTTGCAACGATTTCATTTTCCATCTGTACTGATTTTTACTTATGCGTTTTGATGATTTGCCAGTAATGATTAACATATGATTGGTCCCTCACTTAATTTTGGCAGATATCGATGAGTGTGCTTCACCATCCATGTATCCTTGCTATGGTACCTGCACCAACACAGATGGAAGCTACAGCTGTTTATGCCCAGCAGGAACCCAGAGCAATGATCCCAGGGAATTCACCCTGCACTCAATCCCCAGCTCCAACCAGCTTCAAGTGAAGGTGGTCCCAGGTATTTTCCATGCCCAACTAACAACCTTTATCCGTAGTCATTTTCCCAATTGTCATCCTAGCAAAGAAAATACAGATACTAGAGTAAATACCACCACTATAAATACACATATGATGCACACTAACAGTTTGTTTGGCAACACTCATATCCACCTGATTCCTAATTCCATATGACCGCTTACTCACACGCATGGATTAAGGCGAATACAAGTGTCGCCAAAAACAAGATCGCCGCCAAACAAGATCTAAATGGATTTATTTTGATTCCAATGGACAGAGGTACAACAACTTTTATGCCATTTACCCTTGCTCTACCTTTACATTTTTTACATTAAAGGCTTGTTCATTTCGGACGGATCAAGCCAGGATTCATTCCGGCTGATGGATTCTTCTATAAATGTAAACCAACAATCCCGGCCAGAACTATTCATGGAGGCTAAACCCCCCTGGAACCGAGCAGGCTAAGGAATATGAAACATTCCAGCCTCCCACATTCACCAGTGAAGTATAGCTATTTCAATAAAATGCTTACTTTGACTGCACTCTATCATAAGGTAATAGGAAAATTCAACTCAAACAAGACTAAGGAGCTTCAGTCTCAATCGGTTCCCTATTTCTCCATTGAACTTGTTTGAGAGCTCCATCACAATCACTTCCACCATTTTACATCCAGTAATCCCTCAATGTAGATCTTGCTTTTCTTTGATAGTGGTGACCATTGGGCGATCCAATATATCCCCTAAAGATGAACTGCAAGAATGAGCCAGGTATGGTTCTTTTGAAAGAATGAGGCCAGGTATTCCAACATAGAACTGCAGTACCTGTTAAAATCTAATTTCTGACCTTAGAAAAAAAACTTTTGCAATTTTGTTCTGCACTTGCTCCAGGCATTTGTTCAACACTTCAAATTTAAATTCCCAAACCTACCATGCACTTTTGGTTTACAAACTCCATCATGCTAATCTATATTTCTTTTATACTCATCACATTGCCAAAAAAACTTGATCTATAATAATCCAACTTCTTTAGGATTCCTTTAGGAATTGCTAAAAAAGACAATATAACGTTGTGGAGGCTTGATAGTACCGTATTGATTAAGCACTAACCTTCCTCAACTTGACAATTACTTGCCTTTCAACTAAAGTTTTTCTAAAACCGTTCCTCAATTACCACACAATCCTTATTCAGAATTCTATTAGCAATGCATAGGGATTCCAAAATACCTGAAGGAAATGTCTCTTCCCTACAACCAAAAAGCTCCACATAGTCCTATTTTCTTTCCTTGGCTGCGCCAAAGCAAAAAGAACTCACCTTTATGAAAATTAATCTTGAGGCCAGATAATTTTTCAAGGTACATAGTACCAGTTTTCAAGTTCTTTGTCTCTTCTAAATCATTTTCCATAAAAAATGATGGTACCATCTGCATGATGTGGTGAAGGAATGTCTGGCGGCGATGAAACACCGTTGTATTTTCCTCTACTAGGTTTGTGAAAGACTGATAAACCTTCCTCATAGGTTTGGTATACGTGTTATATATGATATGTCATCAACAAAATCTTAATACTGAACACCAGTTTTTGTTATCCTCATGAATTATATTTTCTTGTACTTCTTTTTGTTTCAAAAAGTTTCTCCCTGTTGTAATCAGGGCCAACTTTAAATAAGTAGTTGTGTAACAAATTCTGATAAAAAACTGTTATTGCACATGTTGCATACCAATAAATAACCTCGAGGCAAACCCAGCAGAGTGTATCGTCGGGGTCTTTAACATTTGAAACTGCAGGGATTTTTGCATGTCCGCAGAACAGTCTATAGATAGCTGTGATTTTCCACTGATTTCCCAAAAATCGTCAGGTCAGCTGACCCCACAAAGGAGCCTTGCTCCGCTATAGCTAAACTATGAATTGTACAATTAATTAACCACTGATTTTTCTCTTATTTTACATTTAACATGACAACACAATCATCAACACAGGGGTATATATTAAAAACGAAACCAGTAGGGAAGAACCCTTATGGCATCACAAACTCTATAAATCATTCCAGATAAATGTTGTTGGAAAGATTATTATAAAGTTTTAAATTTTGAAATACTGAAGCACATATATGATCTACTTAGAAAAATAAACGGAGGAACTAGAAAGGAAGAGTGCTGGTCTCTTTTATTTTGCAAAGTGTGCCATAGTAGCCATGGTCGAGATGAACTGTGATGTTGACAACATTTTTTCTTAGGTACTTCTATCAGCTCTGTCTTCCTAATCGTCTGTGTCTCTGCTCTGCTGATCCATGGTCAAAGAAACGGCAGAAGAGAAGAGAAGGTTTTTCAGGAAAGAATGGTGGTCATATACTATACCAACAAATACTATCAAAACAAATTGATACAGTATTAATATTCACGGTGGAAGATTTGAATAAGGCTACAAACAATTATGACAAAAGCAGAGAACTTTAGGCACAGGGAGGCTACGGTACACACCGTCTACAAGGGCATCTTAGAGAGGATAACAAGATAGTAGCTGTGGGCGCTCAGGGTTATGAATGTGTCCCATACAGAAGGGAATTCATTCAGGAGATTATTATTCTCTCTCAAATCCCAATCACAAGAATGTGGTTGGGCTTATAGGTTGCTGCTTGGAAAGTGGAAGTGCCTATACTAGTGTATGAGTTCATCCCAAATGGAACCCTCTTTCAGCTGATACGATAACCATAATGCGACACCCTGTTTAAGCTAGAAGTTCGTCTCCGGATAGCCCAGAGATCTGCGGGAAAGCTTTGGCATACATGCATCTCTCCATGAACCGCCCCATAGTCCATGGAGATGTGAAGTCTCTAAACATTCTTACGGATGAAAACTACATGGGCGAAAGTGACCGACTTTGGGGCATCGGGTTGCTTCCCAAGGATGAAGCTGAAGCTTATAACAATGGTGCAAGGAACTCTAGGTTACCTAGACCCAGAGTACTTGCAAGAACGGATATTCGCTGAGAAGAAGTGATGTTTACAACTTTGGAGTTGTCCTTCTGGAATTGAGTCACAGGAAAGACCGCAATATACTAGACTATGAGGGTCCCAATAGGGAACGAAAAATCCTTGCACCATCTTTTCTGCTAGCAAAGAGAGGACAAAGTTCAAAGACATCTTGGACACCAGCATAATGGCCGTCGGAATGGAGGGAGTACTCAAGAACTCGTTGAGCTAGCCAGCCTGTGCTTGAGTTCTAGGGAGGGAGAGGCCAGCCCGATGACCCAAGTGGCCGACAAATTGAAAGCTATGCAAGTAGCTGGGAGACGGAATGTGTGCTGAAACACGAAGAGACTCAGCATCTAATGGTTCAGAGGTCATCAGGCATGATCAACAAGAGGTGACCTGTCGGCTAGCATGTTGGCTATACGGCACAAATGTTGGGGCTGGATATGGAAACACCACATGTTGACGTCTGATACACAAGCTTGGGACAAGAATATGGGACGTGTGTTGCTACAAGTTTTGAATATCATTACCATGCATGTAGTAGTACATATATATATATTCGCTGAATGTGTAATCGATCGAGAGCTGCCAAACAATATAAATATACATAATCCATTAGATCATACCAAAACTTGTATTTAGGCGTTGTCTAGTCACGGTACTGTAGGCTTGTAGCTTAGCTCATATTGCTGTAAATATAATAATGGTTACATCAACTGAGTATCTTTATTTGTGCTGAGATGTTTGTTTTGTTTTTCCTCATTGCATTGGGGGTTTCAAGAGTTTTATTTTCTCTCTCTATATCAAAATATGTTATGATTTATTCAATGTTATAAACTTGGCCAGGGGAGTAGTGAATAAAGTATTTAAGATTGCTGAAGTCTTGAGTTACACTGTCTCCTCGTAGGAAAACATTGCTGGTGAGCAATAAAGTATTTAAGATTTATGAAGTTCATGGTAAACAATAAATAAAGTAGGGAAATTGCTCATAATCTCGCCTTGACACAAGATGCAGAGTTAACAAGCCTGGCCCCAACACAGTTATTCCAGTGATCAGTCTAGAGGACAAGTATGAAGGTGGTCTGACATACCTGGTGATGCCAAAATTAAACACAACAGAACGGTACATGCGTCGACGACTAACCGAGAGTGAGGCCGGAAGCAGCCAACCATGCTTGTCTGCCCGACCTGCATCGCCGACCGCCCGATGGCTGATGCCCCGAACCCCCAGGGCTCTTAATCAACGCCCGGGTGCAAGGTCTTCTTCCTCATCCGCAATCTTTCTCCACCCTCTCCGCCGCGTCGTTTACCGCCTGCAGGACGCCCGGCAACCACCACCCCGCCGACCTTCTCGCCCTTCACTAATCCCCTAATCCAGGCACCTCGTCGGCAACTGCACGCCCCGCGCCGATTCCGCAACCGGCCGGATATCTCCACGACCCGGTTGTCGTCGCCTCACCGCGCGTCTCGCTCGCCGCCACCACCACCGGCAGTCCGGCCGCCACCCTCCGGCCCTCATTCTAAAGCCCGCCAGCCATGGAATGGATGACCACGCCGCTGACACACCACCCGGCCCTACCGTCCCCATGCCCCTCTTCCTCGGCCGCGACGTCGTCATTGCACCACTCTACAGTTGGCGGCGCGCGGCCGGCGTGGCGCGGTGGGCCCGAACTGCAAGTCAGCAGGCCATGGATACCGATGGGTGTCGGCGGGAGCAGGCCAGCCCACGTGGCGGGGGCCCGTCATGGGCGTGCGTGTGGCCGGGTGAGGGAGGTTCGGCCTCAAAAAAAGTGAGGGAGGTGCCTACTACGCCTGGCCCCGACACTTGAGGCGACACGCACTTCCTCTGGGCATTCGGTTGGCAAAACCGATCGATTCGGTTCTTTGGTTATCTAGCCAATTCAGTTCCCTAAGAAAGACACACCGATCGGTTCTAGGAAAATTTAAAAGCAATGAAGCATGAAACAACAGTACAAGCGTACATCATAAACTAGCAACAGTTCACCAACACTCCAACGGTTCTGAAAAGAACAGTCCAGCGCTTGATGTATCTGTTGCGGCGGTGTGTCCTCCGCACCACCTGCCCCCTGTCCTGCGCGGAATTTGCGGCACCGGCTCATCGGTGTCGTCTCTCTCGTGGAAAGGGAGGATGGCGCCGCCGAGCTTTGCAGCGTAGGGACTCGGGGTCTTGGTCTCATGGGAGCGGAGTGAAGTGGAGAAGCTGGGCTGCGGTGGAGCGGGGGGAGGGAGTGTGACCGTGGTGGCGGGACCACCCGGACGCATGATGGCGGCGGCAGTGGGGTTGGGGTGCGGGTTCAGGGGAGATGGGTGAGGGGCGAGGAATGTTGGAGTTCGGGGCTATCGGTATTGGGCTGTTGGGTTGTATGTTTAAGCTATCTCGACATAGGCTTTATAAATTTGGTTAGTTTGGGTCATTTCGGTTAACCGGGGGCTGGCCGGATCGGAACGAAAATACCAAGTGTGTGGAACCGTTCGGTTCGGTTTTTCAGTTTTGGTTCTCGGGGGGTTTTTTTTTAAAAAGATCACGCCACAGGACCAAGGCGGAAGGCGAATCAAAACAGCGACTCCTAGCGCCCTGCTCATGCCCAGACGGACGGCCGAACACACGGCCCGGCTGTTCTAGAGTTGGGCTAACGTCACGAGACGGTAGAGATCGTAGAAGCATCGAATCTCCGCCGGATTCGCTGTGGTGTCTTGGTTGAGGTGGAGGGCGGTGGTGGCTTTACGGCCACGCGTGCGGCGGGGCGGAGCAGCGGTGTGCGGCTGACGGGAGGCGGGCGGCGACCACGCCCGATCGGCGGTGTGTCTTTGGCGTGCCGGGCGTGTGGATGGTGGAGTGCTAGGATCTGCATCTTGGGGGTGGTGGGACGGCGAGTGGGCGGCGAGGGGTGTGATTGGTTGCTTTCGAACCGACCCATCCACTTCCCTTTTTTTGGTACCGCGCGGCGTCGGTGCGTGTTTGGTTTCCCTTCCGTATGCTTTTGGTGCTCCCCACCGTTCCTCTCCCCTCCCTCATCCGTCGGCGAGGGAAGGGGGGGCGAGCTTCCCTCCTTGGCGGGGACGGCGCGGACCCACACTAGGCTTAGGCGGGAGCCACTGGCGGTCTTGGCGCGAACTCATGCCCCCTCGGATAAAAGCGTGCCTTGAGCGCTCATTAGCTAGGGTTGCCGCCCTCACTCTTTCCTCCCCTCCTGCGGTGCGTTCCTCCTTCCCTCTCCTCACCCAGGTGCCTCGCCGGTGCTGCTCCTCACTTGGCAGCGCCCTCGCCGTACTTCCAGTGCTGTCTTTGGTATATTTCGCGTACCCCTTTTCCCCTCCCTCTCGGATTACGCCCATTGTTTTAGGTTTCCCCTTTTGATTTTGTGAAGCTATTGCCACTGGTTGGCTCGGATCTATGTTGTTTTGATGCTTCTACACTTGATTCGTGGCGGATCGTGATTTATCTTACTTATGAGATGCACAGTGTCGATTGATGATGATTACCGATTACTCCGCGAGCACCGTGCCTAGGTCGATGATTACATTTTGTTCGATGGATTAGGCGGCGGAGGGCACCTTTCGAATTGGTGTGGCATTTTGTGTCTTCCTCATGTCTAGGATCACGATATTCATCACGTACTTAAAGCGCTTAGAGCTTTTGGTTCATATGAGTCATCCCTTGCTAATTCATGTCTTTGTTATGTCATTGCTATTATTAGAAATGGACTTTGAAGCTAGGCGGCCGCCTGCTGGCGTGGTTGTTGCGGTGGCATGCTAGTTTTTCTCTTGGTTTAGGAGAGAAGAGTGGCTGAACCAGTGCGTGACCTATGGACCATTGTGAGAGAGGGACCAGCGAGGAGGATGAACAACCTCAATTACATGTACCACAACGATGATATGCGTCTTTGTAAACCTGCTTAGGATGAGAAGAGCCCCCTTTTTTCCAAGCTGTGTGACCTATTTAGAACTAGATCCTAATAGGAGGACTCAATCCATGCCCTTTGTTGAGGAACAAGTAGCTATGTTTTTACTGTGGTAGGCCACAATGAGAGGTTTAGGGTCATTGATCTAAGTTTCGGGAGATGGGTGAAGGACTATAAGTAGGTTTTTCAGCAGTATTGTATGCGGTTAGGGAGCTTAGGCATGAATTGATGGTCCCGACCAAGCACCAATGTGCATCCTAAGATCCAAGGGAGCTCTAGGTGGTATCCCTATTTCAAGGTAGGTTCTTGCCATGATTCTAAGCCTATTTGCACTCTTCAAATTATGGTGGTCCTTAATATATATATGTTATCCTATTTAGGACTGCATAGGGGCAGTGTTGGCACACATGTCTAGCTAGAGTCTTTGTAAGGTCCTAGATGGCTAGAGGGAGGGTGAATAGCCTATAAAAATTTTCTACAAGCTCAAATTAACAAGCCAGATTAGTATAACAAATGGCGATTAAGCGGTTTGCACTAGCTCTCTAGTGGTCTTGCAAACCTTCTAGTGACAAGTCTAAATATAACTATGATCTCTACTACACTCAAAGTCTATGTCACTACTCTATCTAGTGAACAATCCTAGATATGATCCTTAGGCTAGCAAGAACAACTACACAAGCAAGCTAGCTCTCTACACAAAGTAAACTAGGAATGAAGTGCTAGAGAGGAGAACTTGATACTCAAGGCGTGTAGAGGCAATGAACCAATCATCGATGTCGAGGATGAGCAATCACAATACGATGAATAAGCCAATCACCAAGGAGACATGAACAAGTGTTTATCCCGGAGTTCACTTGCACATCGACAAGCTCGTCTCAGTTGTGTCGACCAACACCTTGGGTGGTTCCTCGGTGTGACCCTCAAGCCACTTGTCTCCAAGACACGCCCAAGTACACCGCAAGACACCACATGCACAAAGGGAGGTACTCACCGAGCCACGAGCAATGTATTCCTTGCAACTTTATCTTCCGGCGAGGAATGTGTGGTCCTCTTACAATCAGGAGGTGGCAAGAACAATCACCTTCTCTTACCAACGCCTCCACCAAATCACCAAGCCGGCTAGGGGCGGTGTCTCCAAGAGCAATAAGAAACCAACCGGCTCACAACGATCCCAAGTGCCACTAGATGCAAGAACTCAATGCAAATGCACTTGGATCTCCACAACTCTCAAGATTGAAGCTCACAAGCAAGAATGAGAGGGAGGGCTTTTTGCTTTCGGCTCTAGGATGTTAGGAGTGATTCAAATGACCAAGAGAGAGAGCACAAGCCGTCCAAACAAGTATATATAGCCCCCAACCCGAAATGCATCCGTTGGGAGGAAAGCGCAATTCTAGCGTCTTGGACGGACGCTCCGGCCGGGTGGCGCCCATGCGTCCGGTCAAGCTTCGATCGAGAGCCCGACAAGCAATGCGGCCCTGGCGCCCCACGAGACATCGCGTCCGGTCGATGCCGTGGTGTTGGCCGGTTCGCCCGGTATTTGTCCGGTCGAAGCAAAAAACCAGCCGGCGGGGGCTTCGCGGACTCAACGGATCCACGGGCCGGACGCTCGGTCGAGACCCCTGCGTCGGTCAGCGTCACGATCGCGGTCCGGTCGGTTACATTTGCGCCCGAATCATCGTTTCGTTGTCGTTCCTTGCGCCTTTGCTCCAAACCGGCTTCCGTCACTTGATTCTTATTGCCAACATGTCGAAGAACACCTCGAGCACGTGTGTTAGCATTTTGAAAACCATTTTCATCAAGTGCGAGTTAGCTCTCTAGGTTAGAATGCATGCATATGAATTTTGAACCTAGAGGCACATGAGGACCGATATGTATGATAAGTTTCCCTCTTTATAGTTCGACATATCGATCCTATAATCACTCCACCCTCTATGGTATCTTGAGTGCAAAAATCAAATGGCCCTATGGTTATACCTTTGCCTTGAGCCCATTTGATCCTCAAACTTCTCCAAGTTGGACACTTGATCATCTTTTGGATCACCTCAATCCATCCTCCACGATCACCATGCTCCAAGCTTGACATGACCAATCTCTAATCTAGTCAAACACTTAGCATCGAGATTAGTCCTTAGGTGTCACTAATTATCAAAACCAAACTAGAGATCTTCAAGTGCCTAGGAGGATGTAGGCGGCATTTAGAGCAAGAAGCGAGCACCACACATAATGTTTTTAGCGGCCGGTGGACTTTAGTTTGAGGTTCACATATGTGCTTCTTGGTTGGGAGGGTTACGCCCCATGATGCCCCTAATCTTGGCGGATGCTCTTGAGAGGGGCAGGATGGTCTTAGAGAGTGCCTCCGGTATAATCCAAAACACCCACCCACCTAGTATTTCCCATCTGTAGTCCTTTGCATTTCTAAGCCATGCCTATGTCCTAAAACTTGTAGGAAAAATTCTTCCTTGTGGATCTTTGGCTATGCGGTGGGCACGATTCTTACCTCCTTTTAGAGCTACAAGATACCATCTCGGGAGATATGGCAACAACGGACCCCGAATTATAAAGAACTCTACAACCTTAGGCACTCCTCTCTTAGAACTACAATAGAGAGAGGTTTTTTTGGGGCTTTGAAAAACGGTCGGGATCGGGACAACAAACCTTTCCACCCTTCTGAGAACCCAAGTGAAGCTTGTCCTAGCTTCTTTGTATCATCCACAATTGGATACTTAGGACTGGTGAGGATGAGTTCTTCCCTAGTGAGTCCACTTGGGGAGCCAAACAATAATGACCCCACGAGAAGACAATGTCACGACAATCTTTGCTTGGGTTGCCTGGGAGGGAGGCATGGGCTCGGGCAATGTGGCGAAACGGGGGCTCTGCTAGGCAATAGGGTTGACTCATTTGAACCATTTCCTCTTTCTTTTTTAAGTTTGTTGTGATGATGACATTTGAACAATTCATAAGGCCTTAGAGCCTTTGTGTAATGATGTGACAATTATTTGATTTATGTAATAATTTAATTCTAATGTTTAATCTACATTTGTTCTTCATGCATTTTAAAGGATAGTTTGTGTCCTTAGAAATGGGTGGGATGGGTGACCACATCCGGCCCAGATTGATGATAATGGCCTTTTGGGTGCCAATGGTGCACCAATAGTGGATGTGGAGGGATGACTTTGTTGCTCCTCGGGCTGCGCCAATGGTCAATACAACTTTGGACTCCAGTTCGATGATGCTTTCATCTTGAGGAGGTTGTATGACTTAGTTGTCAAGGGGTGTGGCCCGACAAAGGGGTTTAAGGAGGGTCCATGTGAGACAAGTTCTTTGGTTTGGTATCGAGTTTGTTGGGGTCAATGTCGGTGTCAGCGGATCGGGAACCACATGAGGAAGTGGAGGAAGCATTGGCAAAGGTAGATAATTTGAGGGATCTTAGTGGGGGCTTTACGGAATGATGAACTTAAGATGATAGTGCTTGATGAGAGGACCACCTCAATGGCCACACCAAGGTGTCTAAACCTTGTCTCTTCCCTTTTCTACTTTACGTCTTTCCTTTGCTTTCTTGTGTCTAATGGTTACCTTCATTGACATCTCTAGGATCATCCCAATGATGCTAAGTTTACGAACACTCAATTGAGAACTATGTTAAGATGGAGGCTATCTTTGAGTGGTACTGTTGACTTTTGTTATAGCATAATATTATTAGTCACTTAACATAAAATAAGGGCTTAAGTTGGATATCAACATAAATCTAGGGTCTAACTAATATATTTCCATGAGTTTTGGTGATACGTGACTTTGCGGGGACTAACGGATAAAAAGCAGAGAAGATTGATGAGAATCGGAAGAGTTTACATCCCATACGATGACAAGACTTAACCGTGAAGTAACTCAACTCGAAATGTGGACTAAAACACTCTAGAAGATACGGAAGACACGGAAAGAAATGGGAAAGCGAGAGGGCTTGACACCTGGCGGCCGCGAGCCATTGGGCCGGCCGCCGGGTGGGGTCCCACTGTCGACCTCATCTTTTATGTCGGTTTACCCACAGGCCTTGAGGTTAATATCTACACCGTTCTTTGGAGTCGGTTTGATCTAAGGGTCCCTGTTCATCGCCAAGTGCTATATAAAGAAGACCACGACCCGAGGGGGTGAAACCTAACTCATACCAAGTCATTATCAATTCATATCGGTGAGTTCATCTCAACTCAAGTCCAACCAAGTCTAGACCTAAGCCTAGTTCATCATATTAGAAGTAGTTAAGCTACCTAGCTAGTTCTAGAGGAAGTCAAGTTCATCTTGATTCGATAGTCAAGTAGCGGGATCAGCGTTCTCGTGGCTTTTCTCTTGTATTCGATCTGTAAAAGTATTATTATCGAATACAATAGATATGACTTTTGATCTATATCATGATTATATTCTTATTGATATGTATCCATGCATGCTATGATTATATGTTTAGTTTAGTGAGTTTGTCTTATATCTTATGCATGGAATTGTATAGCATCCATGTAGATGATCACTATGTGGGTGATAAGCAATGTGTAAACATGGTGTTTACACAACGTTTATCTACAATTGCACCCTACATTCGAGACATGTGGTAGATCGCGGGAGTGACAGTCTGTTGAGTCCTTTGGAGTCCACCCTCAGAATGCTAGGCCAAGTTGAGCTATAATTACGGTGATGATTAAGTTTAGTCCTTGATTGTCATTGGTAGTTGCTTACCATGTGTAGATGTATTACAACCTTGCCATGATAGCTAGATGTATTGCACTAATTGTAGTATTCATTGACATATGATTAGGAGTATCTTAGGAATATTCTTTCTATAACATGCTAATAGCTTCATTATGATACTAGTGGCATATGATGATCTTAGACTTGGGTAGTTATCATTTATTTAATTATCTTTTATCTTGTGACTTATCTGTTGAGTATTGTTAGATGCATATGGCTACTGCATTATACAGCGCAAGTGGATCTCATAAGTAAATCACAATCTAAATCATTATACCCCTCTCTCTCTACTTTCCATAGACTCCCCTTCCTGTGGTAAAATATAAATACGATACGGATTACTCGGTGAAGTGCTACGATAGTATTTCTATGCGATATGCGCTTGCGGATATCATGTTCATTCTTTATCAAGGCCTATCAAGAATACCATACGCATTTCTTAGGCGTTATTGCTAGGGTGACAGACTAGTGTGTAGGTAATGCCTAGAAATGAGTGGTATACCTTGAGTACATATCCTGGTGAGATTAACTCCACTATGGATAATGATGCTAAGATTACACCCCACAACTAAACAGCCTAATTTCGCCTTCGTTGGATTGTGAGATTAATTCCACTTTCAAGCTAACATGATTAGATAGATACCTCATATATTTCTTTCTCCTTCCTAATTTGGATCGTGTAAGAAATATCACGGTACCACGGCTTGGCGGTAGGTATGCTATGGGTTCTCTTGAACCATTAGATGCCCGACATGGGCCGGATAGACCTAGATCTTTGGAGGAGGTATCGACTTGGGGCACGGGCTGTGGTGGGTCTATCCATGCAAGTGTCAACAAGCCTAAGAGCTCGGTGCCTTGCGAGGGAAGGAGAGGGGTGGGAAAGAAGGAAGATATCACGGGAGGAGGCTGACCTTATATGCGGCATGGTGCAAGCTTCTAATGGAGGCTGTTGTTGGAAGCTTTGAAGGCTCCACCGGCATAATGAGGTCCACTCGACCTCTACTCTGTGTCATGGGGTGCCAGTGCGCCCGGGAGGCACTCATGTTTGCTTTTAGTCTACCTCTGAAGAACAAGGTGAGGGCCTTTGCTTTGTTCGAATGAGGCGAGGAGCACGAGGATTCTATGGCTTAGGACCTACCTAGCCACTACTTACTTCCAGTAGAGGCCATGTGGGGTAATTGGGCGACCTATGCTATGACCCAATTCTTTTGTTGTAGCACTAACCAGCGATAGTGCTAGGTTGGAGCTTTGAACCTTTGGGCGCTCATATTTTTGTATAGCATAGGAGTCATTCATGGTCTTTGTGCATCTTTGCAAACCGATGCTGTGCATCTTTGTTCGCCACGAGAACTCTTTTATTTGGGCAAAGCGATGGCTATGATGCACCTATCAATCTAATTCGAGTTGGTAAACTCATTATGCACATGTCAATTTATTTTCCTAACTTGGTATACTTATCATGCACTGTGAATATATTTCTTTGAGACCCTATACTACGATACACTGTCTTGTTCATATTAACCTGGTATCTTCATATGTTTTGGCCTATGATGTTTTTTGAACATGCACGAGGTGTTGAGTCATTTCTTTCGCCATGAAACTTCGGTCTAGTGGGGGTACGTAAACATGTCATGTTTACTGATCCAACCGTGTTTGTGTTGATGGAGAAAGGAAGCAATTGGCCACCAAAGATGCATTGTTCTGGCGACCCCACTATCCGGATCAGCGGCTGGGAGGCCTTTTTTGGTTCCTTACTCTTGTTACGCCTCTTTTATTGGCATATGATGGTATACTAATAATCGAGTAGGCGGATTTACTTACTTATTCTTTGTTGTTTCATGTTTGTCATCAAGTATTCTAGCATTATCCGCGGGATTGCAACCATTGGGGCATATGTCTCTTTTGGAAGGCAACTTTGTGGATGTTCTAGAACACTCCATGGCTGCTATGTGTTTCTGTCTTTGTTACCTATTTGCCCGACCACCTATGATGATTATCATACTGTCACATGAATGAAACTGAATTGTTGGTGTATTGAGGCCTTTATTTGTTTCCTACCCCTTTCTGTCTCCTACTTTGGCCAATGATCTTTGCAAGATGTGATTTGATTCTTTGACACCATCGGTTATGTTGAGGCTCAATTCTGATTGGTTATTTGGCCCATGATATAGCAAGGTGGGTTTCTCTAATGATTACACTATCGGTTAGTTAATTTGAGGCCCATTGCCACCTATGATGATTACACCCTATGTGTGCTGAGGTGTTTGTGGTGGCTGTAATTGAATCTTTACAAGACCACACATCACCCAAAATGAGGGCACTTTGTGGGGAGTTTGTGCAAGATTCAATCACAATCTCCCTGCTGGTCACCACATGATGGCCGAGGTGATGTTTTTTACTAGATTACATGACATTCTATGTGTTCTCATTACCTCTTTTTCTGTTATTGTCAAAAGCATTGATGGCTTGGTATGTGATATGCAGAGGCGGGAGGGTTGGTATAAACTGACTCATGGGCGTTTGTGCAACTTCCATCAGTGGGTACCCAAATAACTTACATCAAAGCTTTCCCTGGAGAAGAGGCTGAAGTCTCCTACTTGGAGTATCTTTTTGGAGGTGACCAAGTCCCTCTGTTGGACCGTGCTCCTCGCTAGGTGCCACTGTGACCATGTCCCTCGATGCACCAACTTCCTCCTCGGGTTGCACCTGCTAACCACGTTCTATTTTGGACCATGCTCCTCCCGGGGGTTGCTCATCATGCACCTCTCGGTTGTAGGAGCTCATCATCCCTGTGGTTGTTGGTCTTTGTTTATGCACCTATGCTTGTTGGAGCTGTTTGTATTCTTGTTATTCTGGTCGGTGGCGGTGTTAGTTATCGGGCTCCTTTGGGGTTAGTGTGAGGCTGTTCAAACTTTGTTACATTGTCTTTGGTCAACTCAACCTTTAACTCAATGTTGTTGTTTAGTTATGGTGATGATGCAAACTGTTATTGTTACGAGGTGGGCGATCTTTGTTTATGTTCATTTCAAGGTAGTCATCAAGCATGGCATACCTCCCCTCCCAAGCAACCAGGTGGTACATTGACCCTCTAGATGGGTGGGAGGGAGGGTGCCATGTCTCCATCACCTACTTTGAGCTTCAAGTTCCTTGTTTATGCCACCAATGATGAAATTATGTAATCTTTGAAGCCTATTGCTTTGTTAAACCCTAAGGCCGATGATGGCGTAATGGCGGGTCATTGAGATTAATGCTGTGATCATATTTGGCTTGTGAGCAAGTGGTGCTATGTTTTCATGTTGTTCATCAAGTCGTCAAAGAAATTTACATGCCTCGGTTTTGCTACGTGTGTGTTGAAATTACGGTTGGTATACTCATGATGGTTGAGGTTGTAACTTTCTTGACGATTTCATGGCCACCATGTGTTTTGTTTAAGTTGGAGTTGGTTACCTCCAAGCCATGAGCTGCGCCATAATCGAGGCCAAGAGGGGGTAAGGTCACCGAGGTTTGCATGGGGGTGACTGGTTTTGCATTCATCAATCTTGTTCAAGTGTGCAACCAAACACATTGCGATGTATCATGTCGTCCAATTTCATCATCCATCCTAGCAACCAAGCGGGATCCTCCTCATCACATGCGGTACCGGTCCCGAGCAACCAAACACAAACCCTTTGGATGGCTATGGCGGGGATGAGGGGAGCCTGGATGGTTATTTGGTCGGAGACGGTTCGTTCGAGCAACCAATCACACCCGAAGAGGATTGCAGCTTGGATTGCTTTCGGCTGGTGAAAGAAATGGGCTGGGGTCCTCTCTTTGTTCTTGAAAACCAACGAGTTTTACGTAGGCAGGGCGGCTTGTGTGCTGGCTCTGCGCTATTTCATCGAGGACCGTACCACTCGACATATATCTTCACTCGATCTCTTCGCAATTTGAGGCCTTGTTTAGATTGCTAAAATTTCTAACCTTTTTTTCACTCTCTCTCAACACATCACATTAAATACACCAAAAGACATATGTTTGAAGTATGAAATGTAGGTAAAAAAATAACTAATTACACGGTTTAGATGTACCACTGCGAGATGATTCTTTTGAGCCTAGTTACTCCATGGTAGGATAATATTTACCACAAACAAGCGAAGCGTCTTTACGGTGTGCTACTGGTGTCTACAGGAGTTCCAACAGTATTTTTTGCAAATATTTCGACATCTTAACAAGGCCTGAGTCTCCTCTGCCATCGTCCGTCCACGGTATAGGACATCAAATCGTGAGACTGTTGCTTTCCATCATCGATTTCTTTGTTGGTGGCAGCGCATGCAGCTGGTCAGCAGCGCCATTTCCTGCCGTTGCGTGTGGGTGGGGTTGGCCTCTACTCCAATACTCCCTCCGTCTTACAAATAAGCGCAATTCTTTAACTTCAATGATTCTCGTTTGACCGTTCGTCTTATTTATTCAAAAAAATTTAATAAATACTATTTATTTTATTATGACTTATTTTTAGTTAGAGATATTTTTATAATGATTTATCTATTTTATTATTTTCATAAAAAATCTAAATAAGGCGAATGGTCAAAGAGGATCGTAGAGAAGTCAAATAATTATATTTATTTGTGAGAGGTGTACGAACTAGTGGACTGGGTGACTTTTCGACTGCCGTGGTCTGGATGACTTTTCGTCAACTCAATAGATGTTTGAAAAGCAACGTCAACTCAATACTTGTCAAAAAAAAAATGGTGGAAAGCGGATTTTTCGATTGGTGTAATGCAACCCGAAAGTGGCTCTCATGGACAACCGGTAAAAATCAAACAGGACCAAGTCCTCGTTGGCAGATTACTAGATCAGATTCCTTGAGTAATCAGCATGGCAAAATGAAAGCCACCCGACTACCCAAGAACCCATTGGTATCAGAAATATACATCGATCGCAGAAATGAAGTCAAATATAGGTAGCGTCAAACCGTCAAATACTCTGAAGCAGCGTGGTACCAGAGTTGATACTCCTATATCTATCTGCAGTCAGTCATCACCGCGCTAAACACGGCGACGTGTGTACACCGGAAAAGTAATTCTAGTCCAGATGAGATGATGATAGATCGAGGGGCGACTTGGTAGTTTGTAGTAGTGGTAGTGTACAACACGGCAAAATCCATGCCCATTTATATGGAGGACGACACTAGCTTCTAAAAACAAACAGCTTGCAGTGCAGCAGCCTCTTTTTTTTGAGAAATCTTGCAGCAGCCTCTGATCTCAGCATTCTAGGTACGTAGAAGCCTAGCTAGAATTCACACCCATTATAAACAAACAGTAGCTCTGTGTGCTATCCTCCCGTGTCGTGTCTTCATTCCGGGGTGCAGTTGGGGAAGGCAGCCAGCAATATACACTACGCAGACACGTACACGTACATGGCTTCGCTAGTGCCTACAGGTTCGAATTTGCTATTACTACTCCCCATCTCCCTCGATTAAGTAAAAAACAATTATGATATATAGTCGTCCCTCTCCCTTTACTTGGACTTTATTGTTTAACAAATATTGATGCAGGGGGTATATTTCTAAAGGTAACCCTTTAATTAATTTGGTTAATGGTTTGCTGCGGGGATTCGGATATTAAAAAAACTATTTTGATGAATGGTTTGACATATCATTGTGGACAAATTTTGGTGAATGGTTTGACATATCATTGTGGACAACTAAATGCATGCTATTGGATAAGAAACTATCACAATTATATGTAGTAGTTGGCTTTAATTACAATTTCTAGTGGATTGTTGAGTGGGTCATTGATGTGGATAGTTTGCATGTTGAGAGAAATCTCTAGTGAAGTTTATCTTTATAGGGTAGTAGATAGATAGATATTGATGCGGGGGGTACATTTCTAAAGGTAACCCTTTAATTAATTTGTCAAATGTTAATTAAGATATTATGATTATATGCGTGTGTATGTAGATATGGGCGTAGCATACTTTAATTTGGGATAACTAGCTCCATGGCGCCCTGACCCTCCACGGCATGGCGGTTGCCACTGTGCACCAGTGTAGCATCCACCCCCTCACCTTGCTGCTTCTTCCCTCATCCTGGAATCCACCTCCCCAAACCCGACGGTGTTCCTCCCTAGACACCCTCGTCCTCCCCCCACCAAAGAGCTCCCTATGTTCATAGATCCAACGGCCATGGCGCACCCCATGCCCGGCTCTCTCTCTCTCTCTCTCTCTCTCTCTCTCCCCTGTGTTGCAATTGAAAAATACAGTTGGTTCAATCTTTTCAAAGGTATGTTTTATAGAATCGTATGGATGTTGGAAAGTAGATCGGGCCAGAAATTGCACATGTTGCATATGTTCAATTGTTTGAGAGTTATGTTGCAGTAGTATGTTTCGAGTGTTTGGATGTTTTGCGGTATATTTCATCTGTGTTCTCGGAGGCAAGTTGCAACTTTTGTGTTATCTAGATGTTGCACAAGTTTCACACATATGTTGCGTGTTTTATTCGGATATTGCGATGAGTTGCAAGTTTTTTTTTCAAATGTGTTTTTCTGGATATTTTAGAACTATATTTTAATTGTTTCATGTACCCTGCCGTATGTTGCAACTGTTGTTTTTTATGGTTCAAAACTAAAACCAGATTGAGTGTATTTTTATGGCTCAAAACTAAAACTAGATCAGGTGTTTGTATTTCCCTCCTCATTTTTCTACTGTCTCGCCTATTTTAGACGTGAGTGGGAGGCAGTCAATGTCAGGCGCGGGTGGAGATGGTCCCACTGCTGTGGACGGTCCCACGTGCTTTGAGGATGGCACAACAACTTGCAATTCTTTTGACTCATATAAAAAGCGTGTTTATTTTTCGTTTTATTCAAATTTTTTATGTAAATTATAAAACAAATAAAACATCATTACAATATCTTCAGTGATGTAATAAGTCATAACAAAAGTGGTAATATTTATTAAAAAAGTTAAATAAGGCGAGAGGTCAAACACAGTTTATATGAGTCAAAAAATTGCAAGTATTGTGGAGCGGAGGAGTAGTAACGTGGGCGTGCAATCGAAGCAGTGTTCAGGTGGCACTACGACATGTAAGAACGATTTGCGGCCACATCCCTCTCGCCTACCCCATGTCAGCAGCGCTCGCGAAATGCACGCGCGCAACAAAAACATCGCGGCATGCACACGCGCATAGCAAAACCACGCTTTCCTCTGGGCACCCTTCAAGTCGTCCCAGCCGCGCGCGCCATGCAAGCGAATGGTCCTTGCAGCAAAATATGGGCGGCACCGCGGGATCGAATCCGCACCGTAGAGCCCCAGTGCGCGTCAACACTGCCTCTAGCCAGTCAACCTTTGGTACAAAGCATACTCCCAAGCATATATAATAGAGGTAGGCACTAAGAAAACTTACCCATAATTAATCACTCCTGAGTATGCACAACTATATCTTTAATGACCTCTAAATCCTATACAGAGAGGAGTATAAGGCGATTTGGCTTTTCTCATTGATTTTATTGTGTATATAGACATAATCTATATACATAGAAAAATCTATGTATCTATGAATGCCAAAATGTTTTATAATTTGGATTGGAGGAGTAGTTTTTGACGCTAAAGACTATGGGGGAGATCCCACAGTAATTAAATTTCATTTAAATAAATAAAGAAAAGAGTATAATTTGGATTGGAGGGGTAATTGCCACTGGATTTATTCTGGTTTTGTAATAAATTACCATTTGTCATTATAATAAACGCAAATACCCCCATAAATATATATTATTACGTACGACATGACTTGATCGTTACTTGCAGGTAAAATGTTGTTCCTACTACTTGTGGGTGCTACCTAATCCTGCAGCATAGTGCTACGGTTCATGGGACCAATGCTTGGAACTTCGGCCTAGCTCTGCCCAACTGCCCAAAGAAGTGTGGCAACATGAGCATCCCTTACCCGTTCGGCATTGGGAAAGACTGCTTCCTGAGGAAAGAGTTTGAAGTCATATGCAATACCAGCCAGCAAGCTCCAACTATCTATACCGGGGAACACCAGACCTGTACTCCAAGGTATTGGACTTCAATCTGCTCGATGGTGAGGTACGCATTCAGAATAAAATACACTGGAGCTGCAACTACACGAACGGCACCTACATCACGAGCAATGAATCCCCGGCATTATCACTTAAGCTCAGGAATTCTTTGAAGGTTTCCTACACCAAGAACAAGTTTACAGCAATCGGGTGTGCAACCATTGCACACATACTGGGTTCTACGGATAGAACCATTGATTTCAACGACTTGCACTACACCAGCGCATGTGCATCGTTCTGCGACAGTGTTTTCAGAATCAGTAGGGGCCCTGACTGTGATGGCTTGGGTTGTTGCCAGACTTCACTTCCACATTATCTGAATGCCTTCAATTTCGGATTCTTTCATTATGATGACTTAATAAATAACCCTGAAGCCCAAGGTTTCAGCCCTTGCAGTTACGCATTTGTCGTCGAGGCTACGAAGTTCAAATTCGACCCTTCCTATGCTGAATATTCAAATTTTCAGAAACAAGATGGTCTCCCATTGGTCCTTGAGTGGAATGTTGGTAATGAAACTTGTGAGGAAGCCAATAAAAACTCAACATCCTTTTGCCTGTCGCGCCTTGAACAGCGTATGCATCAACACGACAAATGATATAGGGTACCGCTGCAAATGCTCTCCAGGCTACCAAGGCAATCCCTACCTAGCCGAAGGATGCCAAGGTCAGCATGCATGCATCCACCTCCATAATCACTTCCTTTTTTTTTTTCTTTCCTCTGTGCTGATTGATTAGCCTTTTCAATTAGTAACATTATAGTGCTTTAATTAATTTGCTAATGCAATGTTCCATGACTCACCTACTTATTATTATTCATTATAGACATCAATGAGTGCGACTACTCTCGATCGCAATATCCTTGCAATGGCATCTGCACCAACACCAACGGAAGTTACGACTGTACATGCCCTAAAGGAACTAATAGCGAGGATCTAAGACCATACCATGCACATCAGACAATAGCACAAACCAGCGTGAAGTGAAGGCAGTCATAGGTACATACATATTTTCTTTTTCTTTTTTTTTCAGTTTTGCTTTTGCCATATCTTACATGGTTGAAGATCCTTCTTTCCGTGTATTCTTCATAATAGCATGCATAGGAAGGAATGAAACGAGATTCTTCAGTGAAAAAAGTCTCTCCCACACCTCAACTTTAGTGTCAATTTATACTAGATTCACACACTCAACTTATTTTACTTTTATGTAATCTTTAGGAACAATTGGTTTCACTAAAAATTTGGGTTTCGAGCAGGAATATTTGCATCTGATTCTTACAACAATCTGGATGCAGAACTCATTTAAAACACCCAAAATTTTTCTCGATCGTAATTAACACGGTCACAAAATTCGGGTCCTAGGAGAGAAGTTTTTCACCTAGGTGCGGAGTAGACAATCCCTTTGTTTCCCATAAGGGCGTAGTAATAGACCGATAAACGTTAGAAAAGGCATTTTGGCACTAGTTAGAGTCTATTTGGATTTTCTGGTCTCAACTTTAGTTGGGTACAATTAAGCAGTAAAATTTAAAGACCACTTTAACTCACTTGTGTGGTCTAAAGTTTTTTATGACATTGGCTAAACATTAGTTTAGACCACCTGTTTGGTGTCTCAAGAGCTAAAGTGGTCTAAAGTTTATGGAATCACAACGGTGTCTTATTCCCTGCTCAAAATCTTTAGCTTGCAACACCAGTTTGTATTGCTAGTGACTTGTCACTTTTTTTCCTCATATTTCTTTGTTTGTGAACTAATTTTTACTTGCAGCAACCAACAACAAATTACGCACCCGTCAAAAATTAAGTGGCTGTAAAAAAATAGTAAAAGTGATGTTGCACACAATCAAATAACATGGAAGAACTAAGTTACTATAAATTAGCTGAGATGTAGATGCTGTTTGTTTCTTTCTTGATGTGAAACATAAAGTAGAAAGCAACGTGGTTTGTCTTTTGGCTTCTTGTCTCCTGCCTGCGGGTAACTTGACAACAATCTATTTTCAGGTACTTCTGTTACCTTCGTCTTCCTCATGATTTGTATCTCTGCTCTACTAATCAAGTGTCAAACAAGGAAGCTGGCAAAGAGAAGGAGAGGTTCTTCAAACAAAATGGTGGTCACATATTGTACCAGGAAATCCTCTCTAAACAAATCGACACAGTAATAATATTCACAATAGAAGAGTTGAAGAAAGCAACGAACAATTTTGACAAAAGCAGAGAAGTAGGCACGGAGGCCACGGCACTGTCTATAAGGGCATTCTCGGGTCGGGGATAACAGAGAAGTAGCTGTGAAGCGCTCAAAGACTATAAATATCACCCAAACCGGAAGAATTCGTGCAAGAGATTATCATACTTTCACAGATCAACCATAGGAATGTGGTCAGGCTTCTAGGTTGCTGCCTAGAAGTGGAAGTGCCTATATTAGTATATGAATTCATCCCAAATGGAACACTCTTTCAACTCATCCATGATAACCAAGATGGATCGCTGGTTTCACTAGAAGTTCGTCTTGGATCGCCCAAGAGTCGCGAGAAGCACTGGCATATATGCACCTCTCCATTAATCGCCCCATAGTCCATGGAGATGTAAAGTCTCTCAATGTACTCTAGGTGACAACCACATGGCAAAAGTGACTGACTTTGGGGCATCAAGGATGCTCCCAAAGGATGCAGTTCAATTCATGACAATGGTACAAGGAACTCTAGGCTACCTAGACCCCCGAGTACCTGCAAGCGCGCCGATTGACGGAAAAGAGTGATGTCTATAGCTTTGGAGTTGTGCTTCTAGAGCTAATCACAAGAAAGACAGCAATATACTTTGAGGGCCCTAAGGAAGGAAAATACCTCGCATCGTCTTTCCAGCAGGCGATGAAGGAAAATAGAGTTGAAGGTATGTTAGACACTAGCATAATCGGTGTGGGAATGGATGAACTTCTCCAAGAAGTTGCGGAGCTGGCCAGCCTATGCTTGAGTTCCAAAGGTGAGGAGAGAGGCCTTCCATGACACAAGTGGCCGACAAGCTAAAAAGCTTTACGAAGAACATGGAGAGGGAAATTGTTGCTACAGCATGAAGAAACGAAACATCTAGGTGAGATGTTGGGTGCGACATCGACTTGTCGCCTTTCGCCAAGCATGTACTGGACGGCGCAAATGATAGGGATGGATATTGAAGCACCATAGGTAGACCATGCTGGTACTACCAACATGGGCTAGGATGTAGTCGTACTACATATAGTTGCCTCTCTATATTGAATGATATGTATGTTTGAACTCTATCCTGTTTGTATACCCTTACTACATATATTTGACTCTTGTAGAGTTATCGTTGAGCAACTATATGATACCACAGGTCCACAGGTCGTCTCTGCATGGGTTTTACCAATCCAAAACGGAAATCTACCCCGTCAGATTGGACAACAATACGGTCACACATTTACTCCAAATTTTCCCTGGCAAAGTTTGTAACTTCCCCGACAAATATCTCGGTCGAGCCAGATATAGCAAAATATGCCGGTTCCAAAGTCATTTCACTGCAGGACTTTGAATCGGTAGAGGCGAAGCGGCAGTGATATGCCTTCTCACCAGCTTTCACACCCGGCAGTGATAGGCACTAAAAAACAAAAAAATCCAGCCAGCATGCTCGCTAGAGCTTGCTCGTCCACAAATCAAACAAAAAAAATTTATACATCACAAAGGAGGGATTCATACAACAAATCCGGCTACCACCAGAGTTGAACCAAATCATTTCATCCAAATTAACCCATCTACAAATCGTTTCATACAGTACAGACAAACAAGGCTACACACATGTAACGCAGTCCAAATGGCTCAAATCCACTTTGCACACTGAGCGAACCACACGTACCACCATCCCACTTACGCTTTTTGTCCTCACTTGGCGTGATAGGATTAACCCGGGGATGGTGGGATGGACTCTAGAAGCCTTATATGTTGGTTTATCCCACTCTAAACAACCAAAATGGGGGCTAAACTCTCCACAATATCTCATAACATCCACATTGGCCACTATGGGCCAAGTACCATACTGGGCCGGGTGTGAGAACACATCACAAATCAACTCATGCACAATCTGAGGCTGCTCCAATGCCAGATCCAAGACCGTGCGCCTAGTGTTCTTCCCCCATGGCAAATCTAAGGAGACAGAGAGAGAGTAGAAAAGCAGAAAAAGGGGAGATAGTTGGGGAGAGATAGAGTACCGTGAGCCGTGAGGAAGAAGAAGCTGTCGGATCAAAGGAGGGCTAGGGATCCTATACCTTGAGAGATTTGCATGCTTATCACACCCATTTGGCTTTGGTTCCAATGGCGCTAGAAGGGAAAGGGCATGAAACAAATTGGATCTACCATGTGACACTTCAGATATATAGGGACCTCTTCGCATTTGCCGACGGTGGTAATGACAGGTGTCTATGTTTGAAGAACAACTGACTAGTAATAAATTTGTGGTTTTATGCGTCTAGCTCGGATGGTGTACTAATAGAGAACACAAGGATCTATACTGGTTTGGGCGCGAACGTCCCTACGTCTAGTGGCGAGTTGCTCGTGTTACTAGCACCAATTTTGCCGCTATGTCTAGTGGTGAGTTGCTCGCGTTACTAGCACCAATTTTGTTGTAGGGGTTATAAATGGGCGAGAGAGGAAGAATCTCCCAAGTATCGATTAACTAGAGGGATTCCCAGCGTTGCCGCGGGTAGGAAGGGGGTATTGTTAAAGGATTCAGCCCAACACGCGGGGAATTTTTATTGGTGTAAAAATTCAGAGATCATAGGGTATCAAAATAGCATCACCTAAATATATAGGAATGACCTCTAAAAAAAAAAAAAAAAACAATAAACAAATTCTGTAACAATTCAGCCCAGCGATGCAGCGGACATGCCAGCGTTCTCGGCCCGGCCAGCGGCGGTTGTGAGCAGCGTTCACGCGGCTCCCAGCGCCCAAGCCACGCGTGGGCTGGGCCGGGGAATTCACTCTCCCGCCTGGGCTGAATCCCGTCGGTGCGGGCCTCGGCTAATCTCGATCGTCCGCGCGATCCGACGGTCCTCCGGCGACTTATTTGGAAGAACCCCAACACTGGGAGCCCCTTTGGAACCCTAGGGTTCCATTCTCTTCTCTCGCTCCGTCTCTCTTTGTCCCAAAAAAACGGCGGCGACCATGTTCGCCGCCACGGCGGAAAAGAGGGAGGGCGGCACTGTTGCGAGCCCCTTCGCCGGCGTGCGGCGCCGTCGTCGAACGACCTTGCCCGGTTCCGTCACCCCGGCGTGGCGTGGCGCGGCGCCGCGGTGGCGGGCGGGTGCGGCTGTCGCCCGACGGGCGGCGACAATGATGGATTCCATCCCACACAACCAGCGTGGTGGTGACGGTAAGGCGGCGAGTGCCGGGTTGGCCTCGCGGATCCATTCGGTCGATCTAGGGTTAGGGAATCTTCGGCGCAACCTTGCCCGGCGTTTGTGGTTTGGAGGAAATCTGCGCGAAAATGAATAGAAAACTCCATCTGTTATATTGGAGACTTGACAGCTCTAGTGCGGGTGTTGCGCCCATATGAAAAGCCACTAATTATGGAGGATGTTGCTCACGACTCAGTGGAGATCGGTTTCACATCGAGCCGGCTGCCTCTTCGTTTCTTTAGTGTCTTGGTGCCAATCTCGGTGGAGACCGGTTTCACATCGAGTACGCTGGGTGGGGCTGCTTAGGTGGCACAGTCCGGTCGGTAGGAGCGAACATGGTAACACAAGGATGCTGATGTGTCGATCGTCTGCATGTGCGGAGAACTCCCCTAGTGGGGCTCTTCTTTATAGGGGTTATAGATGGAGGAGTGATGTGTGAAGTCAAGCGAGTGGAGTCCGATACTGAGTATCCAGTTTGCTTGGTCTTGATGGGTGGCTCTGTCTCCCCTTTATTGGCCACGGGGAGGGCAGGTTACATGAGAGAGGAAAGGAAGAGAGAAAAGAGAACAGGAGCTCCCAGAATCGCGTTGTTCCTCTCCTTCATATGCAGTTCCATCGCTCCTGTAGGTGATCAGGTGATGATGAGGGATGGTTCTTCGTTGCATCCCAGTCCGTCACTATTGCTGCACGCGTGCATCGTGTGCCGGTCGAGGCATCCCATCCGCCCCAGAGAGCATGGTCAACAGGTGTCACTGACGGAAGCCATGGTTGTCGTCCTGAGCCATGGTTTATCATTTCCACAGGAAGAGCAAGGCGAGTCTGACGGTGGGGTAAGAAGCGATCGGGCGAAGGCGGTTGGCTTGACAGCTGGTGTCGTTTGGCTTCGGCCGTGTGATTGCGCCGGTATATAAGGCGTTGTAGTAGAATACTTGAGTAGTTTTTTTTAAAAGGAAGGAACTCTGAATCCCAAACTGCTTCTCCCAACCGAAACTCTGTTCTTGCTTCTCCGATCCCTAGACTCTCCCTGCTCTTCCCCGTCTCCATTCAACTCCAGTTATCTGTCTGAATCCGCGAGCGGGTTCGCGACAGTTTCCTTCTCGTTGAATCGAAGGAGAGAGGAGGTCGTCGCTCACTGCGTGCCCACAGCCCATTGGAGTTCGTTGTACCTTTGTCACCTATATACTATAGGCGGGCCGGCCAGCCACAAGCAGACAACGTCTGCAACCCCGACGCGCATCGCTTACCGACTCTCAGACTGCGGATAGTTGATTAATTGCTTCGGCCGGCATTGTGTTGGTGGAGGACTATGAGACTTACTTTTTTAACACTTAAGAAAATAATTTATAAGTAATGAAATTTAACAGTACCCTTCCATGACTATCTCCACCCATTTAATCTAGAATTAATATTTTTCTAACAGATTTAGCTTCGTCATTCAACACAGTTAACCAACTAGTTTGTGCCAACTTCTGCTATCAACACGGCATAACAAGGACTATGGAGCGAGTATAGAAAACAATGTGCCTACTGCCAATCGACATCACTAGGTAAAACTGCAAAGACCGTGTCAAAATATATGCCTCTAGATAGAAAACACAGATTGGTGACCGAAGTCATCAGCAGATAGTCATGAAGGGTACCCTTTCCACAGAGTTTGGTCAACAAAAAAAAAAAATCGTTTTCACACAGAACACTCCATATGCCTTTATATACGGATAGTAGGGGCGACTGCTTGTCTACAGACAACGAGCTTAGAATCATTGTCTAGCTCTGCTAGCTAGGTGCCCTCGTGTTCTTCTCAGAATCAGCAGGTGGACTAGTGGATACCACCGTCAATTATACAGGTGGAAAAAGCACGCATACAGAAACCATACGTCGATACCATATCTGCTGGTAAGATTTTCTTGCTGCTCCTCTCGTCTCCCTCTCGTAAATGATTCAATCATCATATGTGTTTCAAGAGCATCCATAGTGATTTTCTGTTCTCCAAAAACTTTGCCCTCGGTATCTCTCTATGAATATTTCGGAGCTCGACGTGTAGATAACCCTTGTATTCCATTTTACAAAATATAGTTCTCAATCTCAAAAAAAAAAAAAAAAAAAAAAATAGTGGAAAGTTCCTTGTGTTTTCTTAGGGTAAAAACAAAAAGAAAAGGGAGAATAAATTAAAATTGTGCCTCAAACCTTTTCAGCTGAATTTGTCATACAATTTCCACTGTTTCTCCTATCTGTTTGGTACATAAAAATAATTTGTTGTTAACAAAATGTAAGAGAAAATATAAATTGATGGTTCTTTTATAGACTTATTATTATAACTGCCCCCATTTTGTTACTTATATTTGAGGTTTTGGACATTGGCTTTTCTGTATATAATGTCAATCGACAATACTCTGTACTCCATTAGAAACGCGTTCACTACGCACCCGGCGGCCTCCACCGGCGCCAGAGATAGTGTACGAGCGCCTTACGATAAGCGCTCGGTATGTTGTTATTAAACTCAATACATTTTATGGTGTTCGAATTTCCAGCCAAAATATTTAAGAAGCATACAAAGTTTGGAAAATGTTATCACCTTATATATGATTGTCTACACCATTATTTACTAGAGGACAATATCACTGTGAAGAAAAACTATTTATACTCCAATATTATCGAAAGCTACACTTTCTAGAAATCGCCACTGGTTTTCCTTCTACGAACTAACGTATGATGGTATCAGTTCCACATGTAAGGAGTTGTTGATTAGTATTAGTTCGTGCCAGCTATGTATATTCGTTTTCATGTAGATTGATATTATGTGTATATAGATACATGAGAATTGAACACGTCGATGCATGGGTTCATGTCTATCACAACCGCCTTGGGGAGGCGGCGGCGCCTTACTTGACGCGGGTAGTAGGGGTGGTGCGTGCATGTGGGCTGGGGGGCGGCGCGGCTCAAGGGCAGGGGCGGGGAAAACATTTCTTTATTGATTGTCCCATGAGATTACATCATCCTTGCTTATATAGTTCTCCTATAGAACTTATAACACAAGTAATCTTTTAAAGGTTTTCCTTATAGATCGGAATACCTTTTTAAAAGCAAACTCTTATTCTTTTCCTAATAGAAGATTTTCTTATAGATTGGAATATCCCCTTCACACAAAAAAATCTATTCTTATCAAATCGAACTCTTATTTTAATTACCAAAAGATGGTGGAATCCGGGCGATGGAGAGCTGGCGCTAAGGGCGCCTTTGCGGGCTGGGCCCCTTGGGCCAAGTCCTCCATCTCTAGGCCCAAGAGATTGGGGTGTGACATCCCTCCCGCCCCATCTTCTCTCGATTGGCGCATCCTCGCGTTGGATAAAGGTCCACTTTCGTGACACGGGGAGCAAGATCGGAAGTACCCGGCATGATGAGCTCAATGCGTAGTACCAATCGCGCGCCAGTAATTGGGTTGGCAAGGATCATGTTGTGCAGTGCGTTCGTGCAAACTCCAAGAGATAGTGAAGGTTGTCGATGCGATCGTGGTAGATGTATTGGTGCACCACGGCGTCCCCTGCGGTGTCGTCGTCTATCATCACGCCGCGAGGAGCAGCTCCGTGAAATCGATTTGGTTGCAAGGTGCCGATGAAGCATGTCTCGAGGAGGCTCTCCAAAAACATGAAGCGGACGGGGGAGGTGGCGTGACATAGACCGGCATGAGGCGCCAAATAGTGATGTATCGGTATGTTGGAGGTGAGGCGGCAAGGTTGAGCATCGTACCATACATGGAGGTTCCAATGTCAAACTTACGTGGCAAGAGGTTGTGGGTTTCCCTGGGTCGGCATCGTTGTTAATGTAGACGTTGTCAACGCTGAAGAAAAGGCAATCCATGTTGTCGAGGAAGACAACATGCATGGCTCCCACATGGTGGCGCCTTGGCCACAATCCTCCGAGCAAGATGGTCGTCGGTGCGCCATCATCGGGCGTTGTGTAGGCACCAAGTGCGAGGAAGTTCATCCTCGCGAACCCTCCACCACCCCCTTGGAGCGGGCGTCTAGAAGATCCGCAGGTGGTGGTGAGGAAGTGGGAGGTAGAAACAACGACCAAAGAGGAGGAGTCCCCTCCAATGTCCATGTCGGGCTGCAGCTACTGTGGTCACGTCGAGGGGCAATCCCGGCGGAGGTGCCGCTCCTCCAATGTCGCTGTCAAAAGCCGGACGGCGACGCCGTAGATGTGTCATAGAGGTCGAGGGCGCTAGTATGGCGTGGGCGTTTCCAGGCGTCGAGGCGTGTCGTGGGCCCCGGTGAAGAAGCCGACCGCACCGGTGCGGGTCTCGCTCAAATGTCCCTATGCGCTGAGACGGGGCCCGCATGAACGTCTTGGCATGTCCCCATCGATAGTACTCCAGCTCGTTCGCCGCGAAGACCCAAGTCACCCTTCCTAAGCTTGCCGACCATGGCATGCCAAGGATGATGTCGATGTCGCCGCTCGGCGTGTAGAACGTGGGCGCCGATGTCGAGATGTGTCGGTCGATGCGGATCGGGATGTTGAAGATTGCCGGGGCGGGTTGAGGTGGCGCGTGTCGGCCGGGCGATGGCCGACCGGTTTGTCGCGGAGTCTGTTGTGGCGATGACACGAGGGTCAATGTAGTTGTGTGAGGCACGGAGTCAACCATGATGCTAACGCCGGTTCATGAAATCATCCCGATGAGGTAGAGAGTGGGCACCTTTTGTGGGGGTTGGGATCCCCCGATGAGGACCCTAAGGTCGGGCCCGTCATTGACATCGTTGTCGGCATTGTTATCGTAGTCGTTGAATTTGTGATGCGAACAGGTGCTTGCACTTGTGACCGCATGAGAATGTAACGTCGCGGTTGAAGCACATGCCGGTAGCGGCGTCGTTACGCTATCTCCTCGGTGGTCACCGCTTGAGCGGCTTTGTGGTGTCATTGTTGATGTAATCGTCGAGCGTGGGGCGTAGCCATTGGCGTGGCGTCGGGGACACCTTCCCCCCGATGTAGGGTCGCCTTGTTGGAGCGTAGAGGATGGCGAGGTGGCGTTCATGCTCTCGCCCGAGCGACATGGCCGTCTTCATGTTGCGGGGTTTGCGGCTCCACGTCGGTCTTTAGGGGCTCTCGGGGGTCCGGCGTGAGCCACATGCGCCGAGGAATGTCTCCGTGTACTGCGTCGGGCGGTGCGGTCTTGGGGAGCGATGCCAATTCGCCCAACGGGTTCGCGCCGTGTCGATAGACCAAAGCGTTCGTTGATGTACCGGGCAAAACATGCCCAATCCGTCACTACCTTCTCTTGAGTCCGGGCGATGTACCACTACTGTGCGCCTCAAGGAGTTATTTAGCCGGTTTTCAATAGTTTGAGGGGTAGAATACCCGATTTTATAGGTGTGAGGGTGAAGTAGACAACCACCCACACCAATAGGTGAGGCGGTTTAGTAGACTCTTTCCTTAGGTACGATGAAAGAACTATTGAATGGGTCACCAGCTGTTTCATGCTCCCTCCTTCCTAAATATATATATTATTATATTCATCATCAAACATACTTTTTATATTTATAATAATTTATTTGGCGTCATAACCATAAACCATTGATATTTTATATCTATATATTTTGTAAAACTTGGACACTTATATTGAGAATGCACCTAGAATTGCATTCTTTTTTGGGATGGAGGTAGTACATGTATATACTCTCTCTATCCTAAGAAAATGCAATTCTAGAATAGTACCATGTTAAAATAATTGAAGTTTGACTAAATTTATATAAAACTACATATATTTATTGTAGTAAATATATACAGTGGCGTAGCTTGTGAGGAAAAAAAACTAGCTGAGGCGAACTTCTAATGACCGACTAAACCAAAATCAAAAACATTGCAATTCACATCGCATTAATGCATCCATACTTTTGCAATCATACAATTTTAATGCATCCGTTGAGATATTGTCTCAATTTTGAAGAATAAAATTGATAGCTCCTGCACAAATACATGGTAAAATACAAAAATAAAAATAAGAAATAGATAAACTGTAAAAAACATAAGGTTTTACACCAACTTTAGCTGGGGCAGCTGCCCCAGCTCGTCTAATGTGGCTACGCCACTGAATATATATCATTAGATTTTTCATGAAATATATTTTCACTGCCACTTATATTATCATTGGATTGTCACTATCGATTAGTGGCTTGAACCAGTGATTATTGGTTGTACTATCACTCGATTGAAACCACGAACCGGGGTGTAGTGCATCCTATTACGGTTACGATTGCTTACAAAATAGTCTTTGTCGTATGAAATTTAGTACGCCAATCCATGTAGAGGTTATACATAATATTGTCATTACGTGCAGGTAAATGTTGTTAATTCTAATTCTGGGGCCACTCTGTTGAAGGGTGCTTGGGCTGGTCCTGGGCCCGGAGGCAACAGCCTAATAGCCCGGCCCAACTGTCAAGATAAGTGTGGCAAAGTCAGCATTCCTTACCCGTTCGGTATCGGACAGGGCTGCTTCCGGAGCACTTCCTTTGAAGTCAGATGCAGGAACGACCAAGCTTATATCGATACTGATGGGTACCAAAGGTTTAATGACACGGTACTAGAGATCAATGTTCTCCAAGGTGAGGCACGCATTCAGAGTGATTGGACTCTAGCATGGAGCTGCTACTACGGGTCAAACAGCAGCTTTTCTAATTTTATATGGTCGGGGAGATTTGTGTCAAGGTCACTTGGGAATTCCCTTAAGCTTTCCTCTAAGAACAAACTCACAGCAGTTGGGTGTGCAGCTCTTGCAACCATGATGGGTTCTACTTCTATGGACGACACGCGCACCGTGCACAGCAATGAGACGCTATTTTACACTAGCACATGTGCATCATTTTGTGCCAACAAGGATAGGATAAGTAAGAGCGCTGAGTGCGATGGCATGGGCTGCTGTCAGACTTCCATTCCACAAAATCTCACAAGCTACACCTTCGCATTTGCAAATACTTCAGCATTTACAGAATATAATTATACAATTCCGAGTGTTCTACGACAATACCTTCCACGCGATGCCCAAAATTTCAGCCCTTGCAGTTATGCCTTCGTCGTCGAGGAGAACTGGTTCAAGTTCAATCCTGAGTATGCCATAGGAAGCAATTTCCAAAGCAAAGAAGGTCATCTCCCTTTGGTTCTTGATTGGCGTGTTGGCAATGAAAATTGCGACGAAGCCAGGAAGAACAAAAACGTCATATGCATGTGCTGCCATAAACAGCGACTGCGTTCCAGCACGCAGTGGCCCAGGGTACCTCTGCAACTGCTCTCAAGGTTATACCGGCAACCCCTACATAGGAGGGTGTCCGCAAGGTCAGCACCCAAACCCATACATCTCTCCATAATCACTAGCTAGCTACTTTTCCCCATTTTCAGTTTGCACTTTGCACCAATTCATTTTCGATACTTATTTTTACAGATATTGATGAGTGTGCTTCACCATCCATGTATCCCTTGCTATGGTACCTGCACCAACACGGATGGAAGCTACAACTGTTTATGTCCAGCAGGAACCCAGAGTAATGATCCCAGGAATTCACCCTGCACTCCAATCCCCAGCTCGAACCAGCTTCAAGTGAAGGTGGTCATAGGTACATTTTCCATCTTCCATGCCCAAGTAGAAACCTTTATCCGTGGTCATTTTTCCCAATTGTTATCCTAGCAAAAGAAAATGTTGTCATAAGGTAAACCTACCACTATAAATATGCACATGATGCGGGCTAACAGCTTGTTTGGTTGCACTCGTATTCACCTCAATCCATATATCCACACACTCCAACACACATGAATTGAGATGAATACGAGTGCAGCCAAACAAGATCTAAACGGATTTATTTCGATCCCAGTGGGCAGAGGATACAACAGCTTATGTGCCATTTACCATTGCTCTGCCTTTACATATGCATGATATATATGATATGCCACCGATGAAATTGATAATGCTGAACACTAGTTTTGTTCTCCCCATGAATTATATCATATTTTTCAGTACTTCCTTTTGTTCCAGATGTTTTCCCCTGTAGTAACCAGGGCTATCATATATTCTGAAATTTAAATAAGTATCTGTGTAACAAATTCTGATTAAAAAAACCATTGCTACATACCAACAAATAACCTAAAAGCAAAGGAAAAGCCATTAGGATATTCTTTGAGATCTTTAACAATGCAAGTAGGGAGTTTCCATGTCAAAGAACAGTCTATATTATTGAATGTACGGTTGTGCTGTCTCCATTTCAAATATAATTAAGTAGGGCAAGACTAGGTGCATACTCCTGAGTCCTGAATACAATGTAATAATTGATTTCTGTTATTTTAAATTGAACATGACAACACAATCATCAACATAAGAGTATATTAAAAAAGAAACCAGTAGGACAAACTCTTATGGCATCACAAACTCTACAAATCAATCAGGTAATTGTTGGAGAAAAAGATTATATAAAGTTCAAATTTCAAAATACTGAAACAAATATATGATCTACTTAGAAAATAAATGGAGGAACTAGAAAGGAAGAGTGATGTCTCTTTTTCTTTTTGCGAAGTATGCCTAGTAACCATGCGTTGACATGAGCTGACAATGTTGATAACATTTTTTTCTTAGGTACCTCTATCAGCTTTGTCTTCCTAATCCTTTGTGTCTCTGCTCTACTAATCCATCGTCAAAAAAAGGAAGCTAGCAGAGGAGAAGAGAAGGTTTTTCAGAAAAAAAACGGTGGTCATATACTATACCAACAAATACTATCAAAACAAATTGATACCGTGATAATATTCACAGTGGAAGATTTGAATAAGGCTACAAACAACTATGACACAAGCAGAGAACTAGGCACAGGAGGCCACGGTACTGTCTACAAAGGCATCCTAGAGGATAACAAGATAGTAGCTGTGAAGCGATCTAAGGTTATGAACGTGTCCCACACTGAAGAATTCATTCAAGAGATTATAATTCTCTCACAGATCAATCACAAGAATGTGGTCAGGCTTATAGGATGCTGTTTGGAAGTGGAAGTGCCTATACTCGTGTATGAATTCATCCCAAATGGAACCCTCTTTCACCTGATACATGAAAACCGTAATAGACAACCTGTTTCGCTAGAAGTCCGTCTCCAGATAGCCCAGGAATCTGCTGAAGCTTTAGCATACATGCATCTCTCCATGAACCGCCCCATAGTCCATGGAGATGTAAAGTCCCTAAACATTCTTCTGGATGAAAGCTACATGGCAAAAGTGACCGACTTTGGGGCGTCTAGGTTGCTTCCCAAGGATGAAGCTGAACTTATGACGATGGTGCAGGGAACTCTAGGTTACCTAGACCCTGAGTACCTGCAAGAACGGATACTAACCGAGAAAAGTGATGTTTACAGCTTTGGAGTTGTCCTTTTGGAATTAATCACAGGAAAGACCGCAATATACTACGAGGGTCCTAATAAGGAACGAAAAAACCTTGCATCATCTTTCCTGCTAGCAAAGAGAGAGAACAAAGTTGAAGACATCTTGGACACTAGCATAATGGCCATCGGAATGGAGGAATTGTTCCAAGAAGTTGGTGAGCTAGCCAGCCTGTGCTTGAGTTCCAAAGGGGAGGATAGGCCTTCCATGACCCAAGTGGCTGACAAATTGAAAGCAATACGGAGTAGCTGGAGACACATATTATTGCTGAAGCATGAAGAGACTCAGCGTCTAATCGAGAGGTTAAGCATGCATCCGACATTTGACTTGTCACCTAGCATGTTATATACAGCACAAATGTTGGGGCTGGATATCGAAACACCAAATGTTGACCGTGCCAATACTACAAGAAGCTTGGGACAAGAATATGGGACGTGTGTTGCTACAAGTTTATGAATATTATTACCATGTAGTAATAAATATATATAGTTGCTCAATGTGTAATCGATGGAACTGCCAAAACGATATCTAGCCACGATACTGTAGGCTTGTAGCTTAGTTCATATTGCTGTAATAATGGTTACATCAACTGAGTATCTTTATTTGTGATGAGATGTTTTTTTCTTGATTGCATTAGGGATTCCAAGAGTTTTCTTATGTTTCTCTATATATCAAAAATATGTTATGATTTATTCAATGTGATAAACTTGGCCGGGGGTCAGGGCCTCGAATTTCGCCATGTATATCAACCATTAACGCCTCTAATATGAACATGGTAATTCATTCTTGTCAGTTTACACTCCCTCATTCCAAATTGTAATTCATTCTGACTTTTTTTTTTAGTATGTATCTAAACATAATGTACTCCCTCCGGGATGGTATTAGAAGTCGTTTAGGACAGCGACACGGTTTCCAAAACACAACTTTAACCTCTTATTATTATAAAAATATTTATGGAGATGTGATATATGTATACTTTTATCAAAGTATTTTTTAAGACAAATCTACTCATATAATTTTTAAATTTACAAACTCAACAACTTAAAAGTTATTCATGATTTATATTCGATGTTTGACCCAAACCTTGTCCAAAAAACGACTTCTAATACCAGCCCGGAGGGAGTATGTCTTTAGCAAAAGCAATATACCTACAAATCTTGAACGACTTACATTTTGAAACAGAGGGAGTAGTGAATAGAATCGTTTCCATGGTACTTGTCAATCAAAATATAAAGTCTTGAGTTATACCTTCATATTAATCTTTTTCTAGTCTGAGAGGATAACATTGCTGGTGAGCAATAAAGAATTTAAGATGATGAAGTTCATGGTAAACAATAAATAAAGTAGGGGACATTGCTCATAATCTCGCCTTGACACAAGATGCAGAGTTAGCAAGCCTGAAGCCCAAACACAGTTATTCCAGTGATCCAGTGCTAGAGGACAAGTATGAAGTACAGTATTACATGATTCCGGTTTAGAGTAATTAGGTCTAGTAGGTTTAGTGCATATAAATCACCGAGGGTTGAAGGTGGTCTGAGTCTGACATACCTGGTGATGCCTTAAACACAGCAGGGGAACGATACATGCGTCGACGAACCGAGAGTGCAGCCGAAAGCAATGCTTGTCTGCCCGCCCTGCATCGCCGGTAGCCCGACGGCTGATGCCCCGAACCGGCGAACCCCCAGGGCTCTTAATCAGGCAGCGCGCGCCGGGCGCACGGTCTTCTTCCTCCGAATCCGCACCGATCTTTCTCCACCCTCTCCGCCGCCTCGAGCACCGCCTGGGCCGCCGGTGACCTCACCACCCCGCCCGACCTTCTCCGCCCTTCACTAATCCCAATCGAGCACCTCGTCGGCAGCTCCTGCCCACAACCCACCACCACCACCGCCAGTCCGGCACTCCTTCTAAGCCCGCCGGCCATCGAATGGATGACCACGCCGCCGACCACACGGCAAACCGCCCGCTCCTGCCCCCTCGGCCACAGCGTCGTCGTGTGCACCACTCTTCAGTTGGCGGCGCACGCGCGGCCCGTAATGATTTGGGCCGGAACCGCGAGTCTAGCAGGCCATGGATGCCATTGGTGTCGGCGAGCAGCAGGCCCAGCCCACATAAATGGAGGCCCGTCAAATAGCGTGAGTGGCCCAGGACAAGAAACGAACAAAGCCATATCTGGGATTTTTATATATTCTCAAAAAAAAAATCTGGGATTTTTATATCAAAAATGTGAATAAATAAATAGATTTAGAATCATATTATGTGCAGAGCAGTTGATTAGCATTCCAGTTTCTGACACACCTGCTGCATCTCAATCTTCAGTGCCACTGTACATCTTAATATTAGTACTAGTATACTGGCAGCGATGCAGCTGAACTTCAAACAAAACCTGCGCCTTGGTTGTTTCAGTTACACTGTCATCAGTCAGCAAACCACCCAAGGCACTCCGTGGCAGCTGGATGGACTGTTGGCGCATCCCATGGATTCATGGGATGCCCAACCCAACTGCCGATTGGAATGAAAGTTTTGGGAATTCGAATTTTACATTAAAATTAGAATAAAAAAACTTAGAATGCATAACCATTGATGGTATTCCAGTTTATGCCACGCCTGCATCTCAATCTTGAGTGGTCACTGCTGCAACTGTGCCAGTCAGAGTGCAACTGAACTGGTTTTGCCGAGGTCGATCGGCGCCTTCGTTTCAATGATGATTGCCCTCTGTAGTACAGTTTCTCAGACTGAAACCACACCATGAACATGAAGGCATGAAGCCCCTGGCATTGCCACTGCACTCTTGGCTAGTCCAAGTCGCACCATCCTGGTCTGGTCAAGTCCTGAATGGCTAGCTGATCGATCGCCACGGAGTACACAGCAACGTGCTCTACCGCCCGGACAGGTAAGAGAGCGCGAACGAATCGCCCATGCTCATCGCCGACGACGCGGCCGTCGCCGCCGAGCCCGGTCCCAGTGGCAGCGTGGGTAGCCCGGACGGGCCCCGCGCGGGGTCGAGCGCGAGCAGGTCCACCAGGACCATTTCCGACGGCGGCGGCGGGTCCACGTTCGCGGCGGCGGCGCCCCTGGCCTCGAGCATCTCCACGACGCGCGCCATGGTGGGGCGCGCGCCGGGCTTCTCCTGCGCGCACCACAGCGCCACGTGCGCGAGCCGCCTGACGCTGGCCTCATCCACCGCCGACGAGACGAGCCGCCGGTCGAGCACCTCGACCACGCGCCCTCCCGCGCCCTGTCGGCGACCAGCTTCGGGAAGTAGGACCACCGGCGTGACCCGCCGCTGGGTCCTGGCTCGGCCTGCAGGTTCCGCCGGCCGCCGAGGATCTCCATCAGCACCATCCCGTAGCTGTACACGTCCGACTTCTCCGTGACGCCGGCGCCGAGGAGCCATTCCGGGGCCAGGTACCCCGTGGTGCCGCGCACCGTGGTCACCACCCGGCTCTGCTCCTTCCCCATCAGCGTGGACAGCCCGAAGTCCGACAGCATCCCGCGGAGGCGGTCGTCGAGGAGGATGTTCTCCGGCTTCACGTCCAGGTGGACCACCTTGGCGCGGCAGTCATGGTGCAGGTACGCTAGCGCCTTCGCCACGTCCACCGCCACCTGGTACCGCTGCACCCATGTCAGGCACCGCCCACCGCCACCGCCACCGCCGGCGCCGCCGTGCTGCGGGAAGATCCACCTGTCCAGGGACCCGTTCTCCATGTACTCGTACACGAGGAACCGCGGGCCGTTGCGGACGAGGCAGAAGCCGAGGAGACGGACAAGGCTCACGTGCTGCACGCTGCCGATGGCCGACACCTCCGACCTGAACTCCTTGTCCACGTGTGCCGACCCGTCGATCCGCTTCACGGCGACGGACGTGCCGTCGTCAAGGATGCCCTTGAACACCGTCGTCCCCGACGAGCCCCGCCCGACCACGTACTGGAAGCCGTCCGTCGCCGCCGACAGCGCCTCCAGCGAGAACCGGCTGGGCAGACCGGCGACCTTGCGGAAGTAGCTGTACTCCACGCGCACCGACACCTCCTCGCCGCCGTCCGGCACCGGGCGCCTCGCCATGCGCTCGGCTCGTCCATGGGGGCTCAGCGCGTGGCACAGCAGCGCCGTGACGGTGCCCGCCAGCGTGGCCGACAGGAGAACCGCCGTCGAGAGGTAGAACGGCCTCGACAGGCGGAAGTAGAGGAACAAGGTGAGCTCGAGAGCCACAAGCACGACGGCCGCCACGCCGGCGAGGATCTTGGCCTTCTTGCCCTCCATGGATCACGCCAGTGCCATCACAACCCGGCCACGTCGTGGCTCTACCTCTGACTTGACCTTCCGTTCTAGCACTTCGTCGTCGTGTTCGGACTAGCTTTGATTTGATGCTTGGTAAATATAGACATGAGAGATAGGATCATGCAATGGGACGAATTTAACGACAGTGATGTCTTAAGTCTCAACACGAACCAACCCAATGAGGTTTGGTTCTTAGCAGTGGCCTTTATCTTGGAGCTGCAAACTACTGACTCGATCAGCCAAAGGATAGTGGTAGCCTGGTAGGTAGAAGAAGGGTTCAGATGAAGAATCGGGTTAAATGTCAGTGCAGATGGTACCACGTCATGGCGAATTAGTCATAAATTTCGTTTTGCGTAGAAGAAACCATCACTTGGTTCAGTTCCATGGTTGAGGAAAGAGCACACTGATTCAACGGCAAAAGTGACATCAGTATAAAGCGATTTGTGTGGCGTCGGTGTCTGTATTTTGGCCAAATCCAAAGTTGAATGTTTCATTTGTAATGATTCAACATTTAGGCAACATCACTGATTCAGCCACGTTGACATTCGGAAACTACAGATCAAGGAGAAACAATATTGTTCTTTTTTTTTTTTTTTTAAAAAAAGGAGAAACAAATAATATCTTGACCGTTTCGTTGAAGCCACTGCTTATCTGATACATTCTCGACTGCAGCTGCAATTTCATTCAATAGACCATGGTGTGAGCAATATTCAGGCATCAAATCTTCCACCATCTGATTTGGTAAGGGCAATGGGGGAATATACACAGAATCATCCAGATAAATACGTTTTTTTAAAAAAATTCTTGTTTCAACAGAACGTGTGTTGAACAGCAAAAGTGCACCATTGTGTAATGAATCCCATTATTTATATAGCCGAGTTTCTGTAAGGATCATGTAACAAAAAGCACGTTATGTTCCAGCTTCCTAGCTGTGTGGCAATTCGCAAGCAGGTTGACATGGTCAGGTCTACTGAACACAAGACCAAGAGGCTGTGCAGCTTCAAAACGCTGTGACAAAAATGCTGCACCGCATTTTATTGCTATGCCACGCAGAACCTTAATGATGGTGGTGGTGGTCATCGTCGTCATCATGTCCATCTGGGGATCCTCCTTCTCCAATCACATCAAGCTGTGGAAATAAGATGGAGATTGTACCTCAGTGAAAGTGAGGGCGCATTCATCACAACAGATAACCTCATGCTAAAAACTGCTGTTGGAATGCCAGCACCAAGTTGAGAGTAAACAGCATACCGTGAAATATTGAGTACAGACAGGGCATTCATGTGGCTTGCCTTTCTCCAACCAAAACCACACCACATCATGTTCATCTTCTGGCAAAGCCAAGGGAACAAGTTAGATGCTTTTCTGAAAATGAATATGTTTTTCTTCATAAGATACATGAAAGGATTCAAATTCTGGAAAAGGCTAGAAGGGATATTTAGCAGAGCAGTATTGTACCTCCTTCACCACCAGGGCAACCAACAATCCTTTTGTTGTAGTATGACTGAATCACAGCAGGAGCTTCCTATGGAGGGACAACAAATATGGATACAAGTCCAGAAGAAGAACCACACAAGGATCAAATGAATTTAACTGAGCAATGATGCAAAAGATACATGTAAGCAAAATCATGATTCATATAGCACTCTATAAAGTGATCATCTACAGGCTGAAGCTAAATGGAACTGGTATCAGTTGGTCAGCTGTAAGCCTCACTGAATTCTCAACTGATGTAATCAAAGGACAAAGTCACTACAATAATAAAACACATAGATTCAGTCATCCAAAGACCAGCTACACAGCACATTGCCCAAAATCAGGATAACCAACCTCAGAGTCTGAGAATGCAAAAGAAAGTCAACTAAGAAATGGCAAATTCTACTTGGAGCAGTGCAACTTAGATATTGTTTATTCCACCACAACTAAAAGGGGAACATCATGGGTGGTTCAACTAGAGCTCTTAATAACAGCATGGCTCACATGGACATTTTAGACAATGAAAAAAATATATACATAACCTTGCGCCATAGATTTTTTCCAAACTATAACTACAGCTTATGATACAAGCGTTAAAATTGAATTGTGAAGCAAAAACAAGAACAGAAAGATAAACAGCAGTAAGCAAACCAAGAATCACAAGATAATCAAATAGCAAAATCAAGATGCCTGCAAGTACTTTTGCAAACAATAACTGCCGGCAGTATTCAATAGGTGTGCCATAATCAATGTTTCCAAATTAGTATGTTACAGAGAACCTAAAAAATAATCTAATATGCTAGTGAGGATTCAAAAAACAATAAGAACTCATTTTAAAAAAAAAATGCATTTGATAAAAGTGTGTAAGCAAACACTATTACATGCCACCCAAAAGGGTCCCAAGCTAGAAACTTATTTATGACCAAAAAGTTGAAGCAAAGTTAAGATAATAAATTGGAATCGAGGAACTTGAATAAGGAAGCAGTCTACAAACTCAGTTGCCAACCCAATCTACAACTATAAGCATAAACTTAATCACCAAGCAGTACTTAATAGACCAAAATGATTCATTGGCCTCAAAACTACTGCCATGACTGAAGAACACCATCTATAGATGTGAGTTGTGACATGCAAATTGGCTCCTGAGCCAGGCTCCCAAGAAACGAGAATGAGATCCGTTTCTCCCATGCCTGGTTCAGCTGATGCTCACGCGCTCACAATTACAAAAAGTAGCTACCGCGAACTGAAATCCAGCGGGAATGCAAGCAACCAATCTACTTCGAGCCAGGCCTGGGTGAGCACGTGAAGCAATCACCAACACCATGCATCTGCACAGCCTGGCCACGTAACCTGGTTCTTGCCGTTAGCCTGCCCCAGCTGCTTACGCCAATCAATCAGGCCCATAATACTCTAGAAAGTGATCATCGACAGGCAGAAGCTAAATGGAATACATATCAGTAGGTCAGCTGTAAACCTCACTGGATTCTTAACTGATGTAATCAAAGGACAAAGGCACTACAATAATAAAACACATAGATTCAGTCATACAAAGACCAGCTCCACAGCACACGCCCAAAATCAAGATAACGAACCTCAGAGTCTGAGAACGCTAGAAAAAGAAAGTCAACTAAGAAATGACAAATTCATTCTAACAAAGAAATGACAAATTCTACTTGAAGCAGAGCAACTTATATATTGTTTATTCCACCACAATGAACAGGGTAACATCATGAGTGGTTCAACTAGAGCTCTTAATAACAGCATGGCTCACATGGACGTGGAAGACACTGAAAAAATATATATATAACCTTCAGCCATAGACTATTTCCAAATTAAACTACAGCTTCATGATACAAGCCTTAAAATTGAATTTTGAAGAAAAACAAGAACAGTAAGATAAACAGGAGTAAGCAAACCAAGAATCACAAGATAATCAAATCAAATAGTAAAATCAAGATGCTTGCAAGTACTTTTCGCAAAAATAATTGCCTGCAGTATCGAAAATTCAATAGGTGTGCCATAATTAGTGTTTACAAATTAGTATGTTACAGATAACCTAAAAATGATATAATATGCTAATATTACTGGTCTAATAAATACTAGTGCGGATTCAAAAAAAGACAAGACCTCATTTGAAAGAAAAAAACACATTTGATAAAAGTGTGTAAGCAAATACTATTATGTCACCAAAAAGGGTCCCAAGCTAGAAACTTATTTATAACCAGAAAAAAGAAGCAAAAGTTAAGATAATAAACTGGCATCGATTAACTTGAATTGGGACACAGCCTACAAATTCAGTTGCCAACACAACCACAACTATGAGCACAAACCTTATCACCAATGAGTACTTAATAGACCAAAATGATTCACTGGCCTCAAAACTACTGCCATGACTGAAGAATACCATCTATAGATGTGAGTTATGACATATTTTCCCCAAAGAAACAAAACATCTCCATTGACTTTTCAGCTCTTATCCCAACATCCGAAAATACAATGTGGTTCTCTAATTCTACAGTCTATGTTCAAACAGCATTTCAGTCCACACAGACAAAAATTAAATCTAAACATACATTTCATCCACAAGTGCAAGTTACCATGACCACATATTGTCATTTCAGCAATTTCCACGCGAGTTACAACCCTATCCTAAGCAACCAATTCAATAGTCCAATTACTCACACCGTCACACGTCAAATGAAATGTAGAAGAAGCCACCAAACCGAAATCACCCACCTTGGTGCCGAAGGGACCGACGGGCGCGTCCATGTCAAACCTCTTCTTCCCCTGAACAGAAATGCGAACCACATCCCACAACAAAATTTAATATATTTGACCAACAAATAACTCGTACAAAGAAATGAAGCGGCGGCAAAGCAGCCAAGCGGGGACCTGGAGCTCGGCCTCGATCTCCTCTCGCTCGAGCCCCGTGGCGATCGGCATCACGTCCTCTACCCTCGTCCTCGTCGCCGCCGCATCTGAGGGGAAACGCAACCCTTCGCATCAAATCGGGTCTACCGCCTAAGCTTTGTGACTTCTGACAGGAAGAGTCGTTACCGAAAGTAGAGAAGAAGAGGGGCGCCGGCGCCTGCGTGCGGTGGAGACCAGACGCGGCGGCAGCGGAGGCCGCCGGTGAGCGGGGTCCGAGGGCGGAGCGGTGGTGGCGGAGGAGGAGGGAGGTGGCGCGCTTCCACATGGCGGACGGCCGGAGGAGGCAGCGGCGGCACGAGCGGGCGGTAGAGATGGTGGTTAGGAATCCGGCCAACTTGGGTGTTTTGGGCCTATAAACCGCCGGTGTAGACTGTAGAGGGACCCATTTGTGGTGTAAATTTTTGCAAAATGTCTAAAAATGCAATTTACTAGTAAATGCTAATGATATTTTGATAAGAAAACATTTGCGACTAATAATGACTAAATTGTCAAAACAACTACTCTATCCTAAATTATAAGTCATTTTAACTTCTTTTAGAGAGTCAAACCATTAGATTTTTTATTTGATGTGATAAATCTTTTGTAATTCTCCTCATAATCTTGGTCAATCTTAAGATATTTTGACTATCAAAAAGTTAGAATAAGTTATAATTTGAGACAAAAGAGTATAATAATATTATAAAACTAATGGACAAATGATGATGCAGAGGTCGTGTTAGCCTCAAAATACCACCATAGGATGACACATGGTTTTGCCCAAACACTGTGGGCTTCGGAAAAACCTTTTAAAATTGTACTAGAGAAACTCCAAGAGCCTCTCATATTCTTCTTGATCCAGGAAAATAGAGTTTTTGTAAGAGAAAATCCTCCAATAGTTTATATAATTAGATTTCCAAATATATTAATCGTCTTTTCTTGATTTCTCGCTAGATAAAGAGGAAAGTGGTTCTCTAAAATATACACAAGATATAAAGAACCTGTTAGAGGTAGAAAGATATAGTGTGATTTTTATTCAAACGACATCGAATGATGATTTGAGAGCGGGTTAAAAAAAGACACTTGAAGACACTTTTATCTTAGGAGTTGTGTATATAGAGAAAATAAGAGCAAAAATTACCGCTTATATCGACTAACTTCAAATAAGTCGTAACTACATATATTGTTGGCACATGTAAAATCAACTACTACGTATATCGTAGTTTAATATTTTTAAAAAAGACTTGATAAATTAGGTTAACACGTGAAAAAGAACTCATTAGACTTGGAACCAATAATAAGAAGCATAAAGGTTCACTAGAAGTTTGAGACATTCCAACCAACATTTTTTTATGAGAAAGGACTCTAAACTTTGCCCATGTGGAGGTGATAACCCTTTATCTTTTCCCCCCCTTTTTAGGATGGGACATGACAAGTCCCAAAACATTATGATGTCATCAAAGCTAGTTTGTTGCTCACATTGGGGCACTCTTGATGTGACAAGTAGAATGGATGATTGTCCTGCGTCAGTTTCCAAATTTAGCAAACAATCAACTGAAGCACGAAACTCAAACAAGATCCAACGGCTGGTATTCATCGAAATCGCCCTTTAAAACGCACACCTCCATAAACCCTAGCGGACAAAGCAACCCTTTTTTCTCACCAAAACCCCCTTCGCAATCCCCACTCTTCCTCCCGCCTCCACCCAATGGCGTCCCTCCCTAACGGCGGCGCCGCCGCCGCCTCTGGTTCCTCCGGCGCGCGCCCAGTGGACAAGGAGGTGGACTTCGCCAACTACTTCTGCACCTACGCCTATCTCTACCACCAGAAGGAGATGCTCTGCGACCGCGTCCGCATGGACGCCTACCACTCCGCCGTCTTCCGCAACGCGCCGCACTTCCAGGGCAAGGTGGGGAACTCCCCTGAACTGAAACCCCTCAAAATTTTCATTTTCTCCAGCAATTTTGGGGTCCGGTTTGGTTGATTCGGTGTGTATGGATCTGTCAGGTGGTCCTTGACGTGGGCACCGGGAGCGGCATCCTTGCCATCTGGAGCGCGCAGGCCGGGGCCAGGAAGGTGTACGCCGTCGAGGCGACTAACATGGCGGAGCACGCTCGCGAGCTTGCGCGCGCCAACGGCGTCGCGGACATCGTCGAGGTGATTCAGGGCACCGTGGAAGACATTGAGCTTCCAGAGAAAGGTGAGACTGATTTCTTGATGCTTGTCCTGTGATTGCTGAATTGACGGTAATAAAAGCTAAAAGCAATGAATTTCTGTCTCAATTGGAATGTTACTCAAACCATGTGAGTGAAAGAGAAAAGTTGAAATTTTTAATCTGAACATGGAAGTTATGATGTGCAGAGTGCTGACTACTCTGTTTCTATATGTTGTTTGTGATGGCAGTTGATGTCATTATCTCAGAGTGGATGGGCTACTTCCTTTTGAGAGAGTCCATGTTTGATTCCGTTATTTGTGCACGAGACCGCTGGTTGAAGCCAGATGGTGTAATGTAAGTCTATCGTGCAAGTTTTCTTAAGAAGCACTACCAAAGTCCTTTGTTGCAAGCAGAACACAGATTTACTTAGCCTAAGATCATTCTTTTGCAGGTATCCTAGCCATGCTAGAATGTGGCTAGCACCCATAAGAACTGGTTTGGGTGACAAAAAGAGGGAAGATTTTGATATTGCCATGGATGACTGGAGTCTGTTTGTTCAGGACACTCAAACATATTATGGGGTCAACATGAATGCTTTGACAAAGGCATATCGTTCAGAGCATGAAAAATACTATTTGAAGGTATGCCATCCTTATTTATCTTCTAGTTCATGGCTGTAGTCTCGGAATGTAAAATTCAGGTTATTTCAGCTTATAAATGACTTGGTTTTTGTTATTATGGTAATGTATATTTCTTTTTTTTAAGTATAGTAATGTCCTTGTGTTGCACTTTCCTAAGTAATTACAGTACTCAATTTAGAGAAACAATGACCCTTTGAACCTGTAGCAGTATTTTTGATGAATTGTTGCTTACAAAGTTGTACAGCCTACATTTATCTTCACTGAAATTTAAACTCTATTAATTTAGCCTACACATTGAAGCAAACCCAAGTTGTTTATCGTAAAGTCTCTGGGTATACTTCCAATAGCTAGTTCTGCACTTGCTCAAGGGAATCAATACATTCTTGTTGGGAAATCAGCTTGCAAGAGTTTTGAATGACTAAGCCTATGCGTTTCATGTTCCTTTTCCACACACTTAATGTACACATGTTTTTATGTTGCTGCAGTCTTCAATATGGAATAATCTTCATCCAAACCAAGTTATCGGTCAACCTGCAGCTATCAAAGAAATTGATTGCTTGACAGCCACTGTTGATGAGATCCGAGAGGTCAGAGCACAAGTTACATTGCCAATCAGAATGGATGCTAGATTATCAGCACTGGCTGGATGGTTTGATGTTCATTTTCGAGTATGTCAGACTTAACTACAACCCACTAAATGCTATACTGAACTACATTTAGACTTTACTTAAGAAAGTGCTTGCTATGTTTATAATGTTTTCAGGGTAGTGCTCAAAACCCTGGGGTGGAGGAAATTGAATTAAGTACAGCGCCAGATGAGCAGGGTGGAACTCATTGGGGTCAGCAGGTTGGTTTCCTGGGCTACTACATTGTTTTCTTGTCATTCCTAGAATTTGCTTCCAGTTATAGCCTGTAGTTACTTATTTTTCAATCCTTTCTTCTCCCTCTACCTGTAAATATTGACTGCTAACAAAAGAAAAATTGTGAATAGAAGGAAAAGAACTAGGTCTTTTCCCTTTTGAATTTATATTGGCAGGGTGCAAACCTTCACTTGGAAAAAGAAAAAGAAGAAAAGAAGATAAAAAAAGATATTTTTAATGTTGATTTCACCAAAATTGCTCTACAAATGAATGCTTTTATTTGAGGTGTTATGAAACAAGATACTCTTTCAGTTAATTTGCCATTATCCACATGCATGCCACTCATAAAGCAGTTAACTGGTCTAGAAAAATTGATCAGAATTCTGTTCCTTTTCAAGGTATTCTTGCTGACTCCACCTCTGAGTGTGACTAAAGGAGACAATGTTAATGTTTCCTTCTCGATGGTTCGCTCAAAGGAAAATCATCGACTTATGGATATGGAGTTCACCTATGAATTGCATGAGTTATCTGGCAAGAAGCACGAAGCAGTGACAACCAAGATGTACTTAGAGTAGAACAAGGTACGGACTCTACCTCTGGTTCACTGGCATAGCAACACGTGACACAGATGCTCACACATGAAGCATGCTGTGTTGCTTTTATGATAACATGGCTCAATCTTACCCTTGTTCATTTTGCATTTATGCTTTGACAGAGTTTGAGTAGGCCTGATTCATCATCATTAGATGAAAAGACGGAACCGGCTACCATGTGCCCTCAGGCTGCTGTTACTGAACCTTTGCTCAGAAGCTGAGCATATGTAAGTGCCTCAGGGCCCTGTGTGCTTGTTATATTCATGATGTGTACATTGAGACCATGAGGCATGCTGACGTGCCAAAGATTCTGTTGTACTGGTAATATCCTATTGTTTTTTTTTTAAACTGTAATATCTTATTGTTTGATTGCTCTAGTAACTGGAGGAGCAATTGCTTCACAACATTTGATGTGGTAGCAGATATTGACCGACATTACAGGCATTAGAAATATTCATTGCAAAATTTTGTTGAATTCAATTCAGTTTGTCCAAAGGCTGATGCATGATGCAGTTCATCTGTGATCTGAAGTAAGTGATGAGTGTTGCGACGTGGTGACAGATCCTTTTCAGTGTAGCACCTAATTTTGTCTGGGCTATGTCACTTGTTCCTTGCATTTGAGCAATAGCAGGCTGTATAGGGCTGTGGGCTGTTGCCGTTGTCTTTGTGAAGTGTGATCACAGTGCTCTCTCTGTTGTGATATCTTCAGATTCAGTCTTAGCATACAGTAGAAAATAGGGTAGCTTGGGCTATTGTATTATGTGGCTATTACTTTTATATAATCTGCAAGTCTGGATTGAGTTGGTGTTCATAGATAAGCCTAAACGAAACCTGCAAATGGTTTGCTTGATGAGTGATGACTGATTAAGTCTCCGACTCCGACTTCAAATATGGAACCCCGACGATGGCCAAACCGTAAACGACATTGCTGCAAGTCTGCCAGCCAATCAGCTGTTGGATCAAAGGATCGAATCACAGCACAAAATCATGAACTGGCTAACCTAAATCACAAGAACAAGCACGAAATCGACAAGGACAAGACGGTAGCCGCCGGGGGGTGACAGCGCCCTTTTCGCTTGTGGAAACTGAGAGTACAACAGAGTTTCAAACCAACTCAACGCACTAACACGCTCCTCTAACATCCGAGGTTAAGTACCAACACATGGTTACACGATGACACACACAGAAATTCAAATCACACACGGATACATGGAGTAAGAAACAAAGCGCTCCTGAACAGGGCCGCCCGGGCGCGGCCACTACGTTCACCAACGCCAACCGCCGCTCAGCGTTGTCCGAGTTTGAAATTCAAACTCTCCCGCCGCCAGCTTGATCAACATTACCGGCGTCATCTGCATCAAGATTAGTTCAACATTCTCCCCTTAAGCTTGATGCACCTCAAGCTCCCGAACACCTATCAAATGCCTCATTTCTGTGAATTTCACAACAGCCATTGCTTTAGTCAGAGAATCTGCCCTTTGCTCCAAGGTCCCAATCTTCTTGACTGCAATGTCTCCACGCTCAACACATTCTCTGATATAATAATACTTGATATCAATGTGTTTGCTGCGTCCATGGAAAACTGGATTCTTCATCAACTGAATTGCTGAGTTATTATCAACATACAAAGTCACACACTTTGGCTTCTGCATTGTGAGCTCACTCAACAGATTTCTCGGCCACATAGCCTGTTTTGCTGCCTCTGTTGCTGCCATAAATTCTGCCTCACATGATGAGATAGCCACTGTTTTCTCCTTGTGTGACACCCAAGTGATCAAACTCTCATTCAGATAAAAAGCCATCCGTGCTGTGCTCAATCTGTGATCAATATCACCTGCCAAGTCACTGTCTGAGTACCCCTCAATTCTCTCCTTTTCTTCTTTAGTGTACACAATTCCATATTCCAAAGATCCCTTCAAATACCTCAGGATTTGCTTCACTGCATTGGAATGCATAGTAGTAGGTCTCTTCATGTATCTACTTGCAACTCCAACAGAAAAGGCCAGATCAGGTCTTGTATGCAGTAAATATCTGAGACACCCAATAGCCCTCCTATAGTGTGTTGCATCAACAGCTCTTCCTGTCTTGTCAGCATGCTACTTCATACCTGGATTCATTGGTGTCTTGACTGAATTACACTCAGCCATTTCAAACTGAGAAAGAACTTTCTTGGCATAACTAGTTTGCTTGATAGTGATGCAATCTCCTCCCTGATGAACTTCAATGCCCAAATAATATGATAACTTTCCCAAGTCACTTATTTCAAATTGCAAAGTCATCTGCTGTTTGAAGTTTGCAATCTCCACTAGATTTCCACCAGTTACTATCAAGTCATCCACATAAACACCAAGCACTATCTTATCTCTCCCAGTACCTCTCAGATACACTGCTGGTTCAGTAGCACATTTTCTGAACCCCAATTTCTTCAGACAGCTATCCAACTTGACATTCCAAGCTCTTGAGCTTGCTTCAGCAGCCATCTGAGCCTTGCTCGCCTTGTAGACCATTTGTTCCTTTCCATTCACCTTGTAACCATCGGGTTGTGCCACATAGACATCTTCTTCAAGCTCACCATTCAGAAAAGCAGTCTTGACATCTAAGTGATGCACTTGCCAGCCCCAGTTTGCTGCCATTGCCAGGATTAGTTTCACTGTGTCCAATCTAGCCACAGGTGCAAAAACTTCTTCATAATATATGCCTTGCTTCTCGCACATAACCCTTAGCAACCAACCTTGCTTTGTGCTTCACTATTTCTCCCTCTGCATTCCTCTTGAGTTTAAAGACCCATTTCAGACCAATAGGTGTGTGGCCAGCTGGTAACTTGACTAAATCCCAAGTCTTGTTTCTATTAATTATTTGGATCTCACCGTCCCATAGCCGCCACCCGGTCAAGACTCACCATTTTGCTTTCTCGATAGTTAGTTGGCTCCTCCATTACAGCCAACAGTGCACCCACTTCAACATCACTGTCAGGATCTAAGTGAACTTCTGCTGCTTCTTAGTACACATCATTCAAGCTTCTGAATCTAACAGGACCATCATCATGGTCTACATCCATGTTATCATCAGATAGATCATCACCAAGCTGCATATTGTCATCCACTTCCTGACCATGAACAGTATCATGCTGATTTGCTCCTCCTTGTTGATCTGCACTTTCTCCTTCAGGTACTCCCCCTGAATTCTCATGTGGTTTACGTGTTCGATTAAGTCCACCAGAATCATCACCACCAAAATACTGAGGTGTTTCCACCACAGGCTCTTCAACTATAAATTCTGAATTTTCTCCAAACTCAGTGTTCCAACTCCAGGCAACATTCTCCTCAAAGACTACATCTCTGCTAACCACTATCCTTCTAGTTTCAGGGTCATAGAGTCTATGTGCCTTACTGCCTTCTTCTACACCAAAATATACCATTGGTACACTTCTGTCATCCAACTTTTTCAGATTTGGTTTTGATGGCGACATGTGCTTTGCAACCAAACACTCTCATGTGTCCCAACTGAGGTTTTCTCCCCTTCCAGGCTTCAAATGGTGTCCTATAACCCATAGGCTTAGTTGGCAATCTATTCAGCAAATGCACTGAGTGCCTCACTGCTTCTCCCCAAAACATTCCAGGGACTCTCATACTCTTCATGATTGATCTGGACATTTCCATGACAGTTCTATTTCTTCTCTCAACAACCCCATTCGCTGTGGTGTGTGGGGTGCGGTTAGTCGTCTCTTTATCCCCTTTTCTCCACGGATCTCCTTAAAAGCAACGGCTAAAAATTCCCCTCCTCTATCGGATCTCACACACTTGATGCTATAGCCTAGCTCATTCTCGCCTTACGCCTTGAATTTTGCAAAAGCTTCACGGCCCGATCCTTGGTTTTGAGGATAGAAACCGTCATCCATCTAGTACGCCATCAACCATCAACATAAAATACCCACGCCTCCCGATGAATCGGAGTTATGGGTCCACACAAATCTATGTGTACAAGCTTAAGTGGTTCATCCGCCTTCCAACTACTTTGCTTTGGAAAAGAACATCTAGTTTGCTTTTGTCGCTAAACATGACCGATGCACTGGTCGATGCTCTATGAGTGGTAAGCCCGCCGCCATCTCCTTCTCAACCAAAGATTCTAACTTGATTTAAAATTCACATGCCCAAGTCTACCATGCCACAACCATGACAAGTCATTCACATTTGCTAGCAAACATACTGGATCAACATGCTTCAACCCAATCACATATAATCTATTTGCTCTTCTCTCGACTCGATTATTAGTTTTTTCGTGGTTCTTTTCAAAAACTTCAAGTATGTCATCATCCATGTTAATTCTATAACCAATCTCGGTTAACTAACCAAGACTCACTAGGTTACTCTTAAGCTTAGGAATGAAATACACATCATGAAGCAACCACCGATCACCGCAGCACCTTGAAATGTAATTGAACCCCTACCCCGAATATCAACGGTCGATCCATCACCAAAGGTTACCTTACCAGAATAGTAGAGTCGAGTTCCTTGAACTCTCCGATCTCCCCGTCATATGATTGCTTGCTCCATTGTCCGGATACCAAGCATCACCGGATGACACACCTGAATCGGTGTAATGAAGCTCGGATATACCTTGACTTCATTGAGATAACCGATACCGTCCGACAACAGCTTCTCGCCGATGGCTGTTGTCGCTCCTCCACAATTGTGGCCTTGGCAAGCAACACCGCCGGCTCGTACTCCACTCGCCTCGGTATGATGGGCTTCCTCCTTCTTCTTTTCCTCACACGGACATCTATTTGCATAGTGTCCGTAGTTCTGCACTTGAAACACTTCACATGGCTCTTATCCTTCCCGACGAGCCATCTCCAACTCCCATGGCCCTTTGCTCCCACCGCCGCAACCTCGACCTGCGCCCACGACCACTCCCACCGCCCGCCGTGTCCTTTGCTCTTCCGGATCCTTCTCTCTCGACGCGCGCGCCTCGCCCCACTCGGCTTGCGTCAACGATGAATCGACCGCTATTGTCCGATTTCTTTCAAACCGGAACATTTTGTTCTTTCTTCATATGTCTTCAACCGACCAACCTGCATCATCGAATGCAAGTGTCTTGAGGTCGATGATCATTTCGATCCCAAAGAACCACGTTGATGAATCCTCCCTTCATGATCGAACAACTTCTTCACCGGTGCTCGATTCTCCAAAGTTCCACCAAGCCTCCCATACCGACTGCCATGGCTGACAGGTTCCGGCGTAGTGGTCCATCGAAGTCGGTGCTCTTCATCTCGAGCATCAAACTCGCTCTGCGGGTCCTGCAACCGCGCCTCCTTCACTCTCTCTTCTCCGACGTGCCCGCCTCGCCTGACTCCCACACCTCCCGGCCTGTCTTCTTCCGGCCACTTGCATCAGCAGGTCATCGGGATGCACTACAGCAAGTGTGCTTTAGCCTTCCGATCTTTCGCCTTCGCGCCTCCGTCGTCCAACGCCGCCGCCCGACGCCCCCTCCGGTGGCTCCACAACCTCCCACACCTGCTGATCCTCCATGATCGCCTCGGACTCGGATGCACCAACTAGTGTAGTTGATCCCCGTCAGCGCCGGGTAGGACAACCACCCCCCGTCACCGTTCCTCTCACTCATGATGGCTGCTGGTGGTGATTGTGCGCGATTAATGGCTCTGATACTAAATGTTGGATCAAAGGATCGAATCACAGCACAAAATCATGAACTGGCTAACCTAAATCACAAGAACAAGCACGAAATCGACAGGGACAAGACGGTAGCCACCAGGGTGACAGCGCCCCTTTTCGCTTGTGGAAACTGAGAGTATAACAGAGTTTCAAACCAACTCAACGCACTAACACGTACGCTCCTCTAACATCCGAGGTTAAGTACCAACACATGGTTACACGATGACACACACAGAAATTCAAATTACACACGGATACACGGAGTAAGAAACAAACTGCTCCTGAACAGACGCGCCGTGGGCGCGGCCACCACGTTCACCAACGCCAACTGCCGCTCCCGCGTTGTCCGAGTTTGAAATTCAAACTCTCCCGCCTCGCCAGCTTGATCAACATTACCAGCGTCATCTGCATCAAGATTAGTTCAACATCAGCACGTTAACACCTCGCCCACCTCGCCATGGGCGACGACGCACCCGCGACACCAACCAGCCCACGGCGGAGCTGTGCAGCCGGTACCACCGCCTCGGCGGCTACTGCTACGGCCTGCTGAATCCTGTATCTAATATCATCGTCAACACAATCTGGTACGAGCAGAACTTCCCGACGGGCAAACAAGTTTGAGTATCACTCTATGGATTCGTATCCTTTCTCTTCACTCGACACCAAGGTCTCACGCCTGAGGAAGCCGTGCAACGCCTGCTCATGACCGGGGCCGATTTGCCAGCTGCTGATTCTAACCTTTCTGCTACGCTTAGTGCAACCCGAGAAAAGCCTCTGGATGTTTCAGATTCCAGTGTGGTTCATACCAGTCCTGCAGCTGAAGAAAGCACACGAGGTGCCAGCCTTGTTAACTGCCACGGCCACAGCTGCATTTCACTCCTTCCCTGACTCCGTCCCTCTTGCACACCCAGAGTTCCTTGCACATCACCGGTTTGGGTCTGCCTCAGAGGTGTTGCGGCATGCGCGTGATCGATGGCAGCCCACTCTCCTCTCAGGGATATTAGTTTACTCAGCAACATAATACGAAGTTGTCCCTCGCCTACTAGCGATTCACACCAGCAACATGATATAGCCCCTACAAAAGTCAAGAACATAGTGTGTGACAGCACTCCAGGCACTAGAAGGAGGATCACCAGGACTAGATAAACAGAGCACAGACAAGTTACAGACAACGCTGATGCCTGGCAAAAGTGCTCCAAGGTCTCCTCCACAGTTTGTTTGCCCGCCCAACAATTGCTACGGCCATGGGGCAATCCCTGTTTGTAACTTTGAATAAGAGGATGACCGTCTAATTGAACTGCACTATCATTTCTCAACAACAAAGTAAGATACTGTAATAAGTTCGATTCCAGAAATGCCATTCAATCATTCATCACACAAAACTAAGCACATAAATTCTCCAGAAATGCCATTCAGTCCCAATGCCAAAGTGATGCCTAAACACAATTTAGGCACAAATCGACGGCGCTATCTGGTTTTGTCACTTCTTCCTAACTACTACTCAAAAGATTTCTATCCAGTCAGCTTCCTCGCCACCATCCTCATCCTCGTAGTAGTTGAGGTAAATAGCACCATCTGACACGTCATGCACCCAATCAACATATATTCCATTATAGTCGATGATCTCGTCGTTTCTGCTCCTGCTAGTGGCGTGGGTGCTATGGAGGGAACGGAATGCCTAGTGGCGTGGGTGCTATGGAGGGAACGGAATGCCAGAGTCTTCCGACAGGAGTCGATGAACATCATTCAGCTATTCAACAAGGCTGTGCATGAGGCTGAGGAGTGGGTGCATGCAGGATTCAACACGCTATCCTTAGTTGTTCCGCTTTGGTTGCAAAATTCCATTCAAATGAACTACCTCAGATCCAGTAGTTGGGTGTGTGTCTCGCCTGTGCGATGTCCCTCGACGTCGTGCTTGCGTTTTGTGGTTGTTTGTATTGAACTTTGTTTTCCTCTTAATGAAACACGGGTGAATGGCCCGATCGAAAAAAAAAAAATCTCGTCGTTGTTGTAGAATTCTCGTTCTGATAAATAAAATAGTTCAACAAATTCATCGTGACCACAAAAACCTGCCATGGTTGGATGGACAATTCTATTTGCTTCATGCTCACAATAAATGCAGCGTGGTTTTTCTGCATGTATACGAAAAAAAAAAAACACATTTGTAAAGTATAATTAGAAGGATAGAAAATGATGAAGAATGTTTTGTTATTGTTATTCAAATTAGGAACACACCTTAGAAATTAAGTACTACGTCACTTAATTTCAATGATGGTTTTTTTTTTGTTAATTTCAATGATGGCTTGAACAAATTCATCGTGACCACGAAAAATGATGGAGAATGATTTTGTTATTGCAATGAACTGAATCACAACTAATTCGAATGTATCAAAGGATCAATGGAATCCTAAGAAATTAAGTACTATGTAACTATAAAACAGCATCCTGACAGTCATGGCCGGGTGGAGACCAAGGACTTCACCTGGCACTTTGGGGTCGTCGACGGCGAACGCGTGCCGTGTGAGCGCCATGAGCCTCCACCATCTGAACCAAGGCATCAGCATCGCCGGGACGACGACGACGACGAACGCCGAGGCCGTCGTGAGAGGAAGAGTGACCACTGGGGGTCACGTCTGCTCCGGAGTCTCTCTCTCGTGCCCCGGAGCGGGCAAGGGAGAGGGAGCGCTCAGAGTCGCGCCACGGCCGCCGCGACAGATCAGCGGCGCCAGGGGAACGACGCAGGCGCGGCCACGACGACGATGCAGCCCGCCTCAGCAAGGCGTCCGGGGAGGTGAAGGCCCCTGCTGCAGCACTGGAGCCCTCGCCGACCCTCCCGCGCAAGGAGCGGGGACGCAGCCTGGAGCGCAGCAGCCCACGCCGGAACGGCCACGTCCAGCGCTCGCCACCAAGGGTCTCCGCACACGAACAGGAACTAACGCCGGACTCCCCACGCCTCCGCGACACAAGGTGCATACCCAGCAACATCTTCGAGGGCAGAGATCGCTCACCGAGCCCGAGTCCACAGGCAGCGCCGCGCGTCCAGGCTGTGCAAGCCACCCTCCCGCTGACACATTGGCTCGATGCAGGGACCTCCACCAGGGCGAGATGGCAGGAGCACCGCGGGCGGCGTCCCCATCAGCATCAACACGGGCCCCTGCTCGATGGAGCCAGGGACCGATGACCGCGTCGTCCTTTGCCCGTTTCAAGCCGGGCCGCTTCTACATCCGCAAGGCACGTGGACCGGGCAGCGCCAGGACACGCCGTCGCCACGCAGCCACTACACCTGCAGCAGAGACGGATGGAGGTAGAGTGGCTGAGGCGTTCCTCTCCTCCATCGCGCAACCGGTGTCCCCGCCCTGCTCCAGCTCCCAGCCGGTGGGGGAGACATGCGACGTCGCCGCAAGACACAGCTGCCTCGCCACGGAGTCCGTCGCAGCGCACGCATTGCGACCAGATCATGGCCCAGGGGCAACACTGAGGACTGCGCCCGGCAGGTCCTCATGAAACGCCTTGGAGTCATGGAGGAAGAAGATGACCGGGCCACCGACGATCAGTTCTTGCACTACGTCCAGCTGTTCCAGGGCCAGCTCAACGACATCGCCATCGCTGCCTTGACAGCCTTGTGTGGCCTGGAGGATGCCCCGCCACCGGAGATCGCCTAGAAGCCGAGGAACGTCGTCCACAAGGGGATCTACTTGTCTGATCATGTTAGTCGTCATGTTAGTCGTCATAAGCTGTCATGGTAGTTGTCCTCCCTTCTCGCTGCATCAAGTAAGCTCCAGGGACGTCTGTATCGCCGTCATGTTGGTCGTCATAAGTCGTCATGTTAGCTGCCCTCCCTCACCGCTGCATCAAGCAAGCTCCAGGGATGTCTGTATCGCCCGATCAGGCAAGGTGATAGCCAGGGGCCAAAATCACCTTCGCCATGGTCTGGCCTCTTTTGCCTCCAAGACAGCAGGTCTCTTCATGTTGTTACTGCTGTAGCGCCCTCCAGCTTCATTGTTTCAGTTGGTCCTGGTAACAATTTATGCTTCCTCAAGTGGAAAATTTCAGATGTTGCATCTTCATGTGCCCCTCTTTCCTCCAGTTTGGTCTGTTGCCTGCATGGCCTGTTTGCTTGCTGTCTTCAGTACAGCCCCAGTCTGTGGCTTAGCACACAAGTGCAAATATACATCCCAGGGTTGCGACACATGTTTCTATGGCTCAAAGAAATTGCAAGTTGCTAAATTGGAATGTTAGGGGATTAAACCATGTGGCAAGGCGCGACGCCGTCAGCGAGCTGGTTACAGATACTGGAGCCACCATCGTTTGTTTGCAAGAGACCAAGCTACAGCAAATCGACTCAAGTATTGTAACGCGGACTGTTGGGCAGTGCTTTGCAAATTCATTTGCGGCGCTTCCGGCTGCTCAGACACGAGGGGGTATCCTGCTGGCAGTCAACGAAAATTACTTCGATCTGTCCAACATCCACCTCACCACGTATGCCATCACTGCAACTGTAACCATGAGGGCCAGCAATACGCAGTGGCAGATCACAGTCGTTTATGGGCCTCAAAGCGGCGGCGACAAGCTCATGTTCTTGCTGGAGCTCAAGAGCATCCCCGTACCCGCTCACCAACGTTGGCTCATCCTTGGCGACTTCAATTTGATCTACCAGGCAGAAGACAAAAACAACACAAACCTCAATCGCCGCCTCATGGGTTCTTTCAAGGCAACAATTGACGACCTGGGGCTCAAAGAGATCAAGTTAAATGGTCGGCGCTTCACTTGGACCAATGAGCAGACCAACCCCACTATGACCAGGATTGATAGACTTCTGTGCACGCCGGAATGGGAGCTACTTTTTCCGGCGTCCTTCCTCCACTCCCTCCCATCACTCATGTTCGATCACACACCGCTGCTACTCCATGGTGCGCTTGACCATTCCAACAACAATTTCTTTCGTTTTGAGAATTTTTGGACCAAGATGGAGGGCTTCCATGAGGTGGTGCAAGCTGAGTGGGGGAAACGATTAACACCACGCTGCCCATCAAGCGGCTACACATCAAAATGGCGAGGGTCGCCAAGAGGCTGAAGAAATGGCGCAAAGAGAAAATAGGAAACACAAGGTTGCAGCTAGCCATCACCAAGGAGGTTCTCCTGCAGCTGGAATTGGCGCAAGAATCAAGGCCTCTCTCCACTCAGGAGATTGAGCTCGAAAGCGTCTAAAAGCCCGCAGTATGGGGCTGGCGGTCATTGAGAAATCGCGTATGAGGCAGCGGTCTAGACTCACTTATATCCGCAGCGGCGACGCCAACACTAAATTATTTCACATGAAGGCAAATGCCCGCCGGAGAAAAAACTACATTCATTACTGCGTAAAGAGGGAGGGTTGGCCTTCTCCCCGGGAAGAAAAAGAGAAGGTGGTCTGGAGACTATTTCAGCGAGCACTGGCACCGCCACGGCAAGGACTTTGTCCTTCAATTGGCGAGGACTCGGCTACACTCCAAGAGACCTACAATAGCTAGAGCTGCCATTCTCGGGGAAGAAATCCGGCAAACCATACACACGATGTCATCTGAAAAAGCCCCCCGCCCCGGATGGATTTACGGAGCCTTCTTCAAGGCGTGTTGGGAGACGATCAAAAGGCGACTTATCGGCGGCTATCAACGATCTATTCCACCTCAACTCCCAAGGCCTGGAATTTATGAATTGTGCAAACATCGTGCTTCTTCCAAAAAACAGATGCCCTCAAAATCACGGATTACATGGACCAATCAGCCTCATGCATAGTTTTGCCAAAATTTTCGCAAAGCTCCTCGCCAATGAGACTAGCTCCCCACCTCAACTCCTTGGTGTCCAACTGTCGAGTGCGTTCATCAAGAAAAGGAGTATACACGATAACTTCCTATGTGTCCAGGCAACGGTCAAGAGGATGAACAAGGAAAAGAGGCGGCGCTGTTCATGAAACTTGATATTCACAAGGCCTTTACGGTTAATTGGGGCTACCTTCTTGGCGTCCCGCATGCTCTTGGCCCCGCACGAAGATGGTGCGAATGGGTATTCATGCTGTTTCAAGACGGCCACCTCGAGAGTGCTCATCAACGGGATACGGGGCCCGAGCTTCCACCACGCCGTGGGAGTTCGCCAAAGGGGATCCCTCTTTCGCCAATGCTATTCATCCTCGCCATGGACCCCTTACGGCGTATCTTTGGCGGGCAACTCTAAATGGCGCCCTATCCCCACTCCCTCGACCCTTTGCCGGATGGAGAACCTCCTTGTACGCCGGATGACGCGGCCATCTTCCTTAATCCTAGAAAGGATGACATCGATGCTATCCGGGTGATCCTCGGGCCTTTGGAAACATCTACGGTCTTCACATAAACATGGAAAAGAGCTCCGTCCACCCGATTAGATGCAATGACATTGACCTAGACCATGTCCTAGCATCCTTCACCGAGGATCGAGAGGCACCTTCCCTTGTCGCTACCTTGGTCTGCAGCTACACACGCGCGCAGGCGCTGAGAAAAATCCACATCCCGGCTCATCGAACGGATTGGGAAAAGGCTGCCCGGATGGAAAGGGAAGTGGCTGAATAGAGCTGGTCGCCTCACTCTAGTCCAATCCGTCCTCTCGGCAATGCCTACATACCATCTAACGGTGTTTTTTTGGCCGGGCTTGGGCTCGCAAAAGCATCAACAAGATATGTAGGTCCTTCTTTTTGGAAAGGAGAGAACGCCAATGGGGGGGCATTGTCTCGTCAAGCGGCCCAGCAGGTTGCTAGACCAAAAGGACCTCGGTGGCCTCGGGTTCGGGACCTCGACAAATTCAGCAGGGGCATTGCTTTGAGATGGCTCGCAAGAATGGGTGGACACTTCCAAGCCGTGGGTGGGAATGGAGGTCCCTTGCAATGATCTTGATCGGGCTCTATTCAATGCATCTACTACGGTAACCATTGGGGATGGCAGCCAAAGGCACGATTCGGCATGATAGGCGGCTTGATGGCGAGGCCCCAAAATTCCTAGCACCCAGCCTATTTGAGGTCATAAGGTTCAAGAACAGGTCCGTGCACTTTGAGCTTCGGAACAACGCCCGGGTATTTGCACCGAGGGGGGCGAATCTCCACCTCCCGGCAGGTGGAAGAATTCATCTCGCTATGGATCAAGATTCAACAGGTCCACCTAGTGCCGGGCACTCGACACCATCATCCGGAGATGGGACAGCAAGCGGTGCTTATTCCACCGAGATCAGCGTATAGGATCCAATTTTTTTGGGTCCTATAGAGCTTTTGTGAGGAGACCTTATATGGAGAGCGCACACAGAGAACAAATGCAAGGTATTTGCATGGATCATGGCATGAGAGAAAATTCTCATGGCGGACAATCTACAGAAGAGGGGCTGGCCTCACCAAGATCATTGCGCCTTGTGCAACGGACCTCTAGAAACATGCCTTCACCTCGCTCGCTATGCCCGTTCACCGAGTAGTGTGGGAGCACATCCTTCGATGGGAGCACTTTAATGCCGGGCAGGTACTACCGGCGGCCGACCCAACCCATCTTGTCTCATGGTGGGAGGAAGTGCAATCTAGGATTGCCAAGACCGACGGGAGGCGCTTTAATGGTCTTGTCATCTACACCATCCGGAATGTCCGGAAAGAAAGGAACAGGAGAATTTTCTCCAACTCACACGAGGCTGCGCTGCAGGTGGCTTCAAGAACAAAAAGAAGATATCCTACAAAGTGGAGGAGGGGCCCAAACTTGGAGCGTGTAATCATTTAAAGTGCCTTTGTATTTTGTTCCCCCAGAATTTGGTTTGACTGCTGTACATAGACTCTATTTCTTATCTTAATTGAGAGGCAAGAGCTCCCTGCCATTTTACTTTTAAAAAAATAACTATAAAACAGCAAAAGGAACTCTTTAGTTAAGTATATGAAAACATTAGTAACAACAGACAAGTACTGTTATGCTGATATTTGTATTAATATTAATAATAGGCAATTCAAACAGTGCAGACTGTGGAAATGATCAGATTTAAGAGCTAAATCTACTTGATGGAAAATCAGTGTTGCAAAGAGCGTAGCGGCTAGAGACCCTTTGCCCTATGCTTTTGCAATTTCTCACAATAAGCTAAAGACACCGCTTCATTTGACTGGCTACTATTTGAGCTGTAACTATTATGGAACGAGACTGGTACCAATGTCAACATTGGTGTTAGAACACATGTTATTATTGTGGGCCAACGAATCCGCTAGTGAAGGGAAACACTATAGATGGCTAACAGAGATTATGGGTCATCACTTTGGTTCAACGAAATGAAAGGAAACCAAGCACCAACTCATCGGTTCATTCCTCGTGGGGTCTGCCTCTTGGCTCCACTATGTTGAGGATTAATGAGTATGCACCTTTGTTTGTTGTTTTCATGTTCACAACAGCCAAAAATCCCTTTACTTAGTTATGTATAATACTTTACTACAACCAAAAGATTTTATATATACATAGAAGGGAAAAGAATTATATAATACTGATTTGCTCCTTCAAGTACAAAACTGGAAATATTCTTAGTGCCACCGAAAGTCAGAAACATACATCATTTATAGTTACAATACTATATTATTCAGTTCACAGGGAACAACAACCCACTTATTATCATGTTGTGTGGGATGAGAACAAAATTACCAATGGTGATTAAATGATTATAAAAATCAACCAGAACTCGTTTGCAAGTGATGTTCTATAGGTAACTTAATCCCCTTAATTTCTGGCCAACCGAATTGTTATCACTGACTTATGTAGGTGAATGCTAGTTTGTCTAGGCTCTTTAATCTAATTTATTATCATCTTGTCAAGGTAAAAGTGCCTAGGAATGTACATTCGGTTGGGAGCTCCACGCAAGAGACAAGTTTGCAGATGTCCTTGATGGTGATGACCTAAGACATGGTTACAACATACAAGCTTGTGAACCCAGGCATCTAGCTATTGACACCCCTAGCCACCCATGTGTGCGCGATTGATTTTAAGGTACTCACCGATTTGACATGTATTGTGAAAAATATATAGTTGGTTTTCCAAATAAAGTGATGTCATCAGTTATATGACATTCTAAATTAGTCCTTGTATTTCCTGAAACGCTAAACGTCTTAGCAGCCACTTAGCTGCCATAACAGTTTGAGCAAGTCGATGCTAAACACCATAACTCACTATTTACAGCAACACAAACAACAACCAAGCCTGTCAACTCACTATTTACAACATTGCAGATAATATTAAAACAGAAATTGTGAAGTCATGATTAGAACACACCAGATTCAGGTTTCTGCAGAGTCACTGGAACACACCAATAGGTGTTGTGTTGGGGAGGCCGTGGGCCTTACCACCCCATGGTTCGGCTCAAAGGCACCGAGAGGTTTTCTTTCGGTCTGGTTTGGCCGAGGTTGTGATTGTTGGTTCATCGACCGAGGCTGTGGCTTTCGGTTAATGGGTTCCCGAAAGCCACAGTCTTAGCCCCTTCAAGGTGGATTTTCCATATGAGTGCGCATCGGTTCACGGTAGCCGATCGTTTTGCTTTCGGTTTTGTTATCTTGCGTTTTTATAGGTGTGTGTGCGGTCGAGACACGAAAGGAATGGCTTTCGGCTCGTTGAGACCCGAAAGGTTGAGCGTCGGTTAAAAGTGGCCCACGGGCCTTGCTTTCGATCTTGTTCCTTTTGTGTCCCTTGCGGATAGTTTTGTCGGCCTAGCGACCGGAACAACGACGTTTGGTCCGGAGGAGCCAGCGTGGTCTCGGGGAGCAGTTGGGAAGTAAGCCTAAAAGGACCAAAGTACCCCGCGCGATGGGGAATATCCGGTGGCATCAGAGTAGTCGAGGGGTAGTTTGGTCATGTAAAGTGATACGGTGACCTATAAATAGTCCCTTGGCGGGCATTGTAAAGACGGAGGGAAAATTAATAAGAATAGCCACTATTTATACTTTTGAGTTGTCCTATTCGGTTTATCCTTTTGGGGTGGCACGCTTTAGAGCCACTCCAATACGTTGGAACCATCTTTCCCACATTCAAGCGAAAAAGAGGGTTGGAGCGCCAAATGGGTGGTTCTTGCAAAGCTGCTAGAAAGTTTATATAAGAATGACAATACTTGTCATTAGTCCGTGGATTGTACTTTCCAACTTTTCCATCTTTCTTTGCGCATTGGGCCGAAACAAACTCATTTACACCAAATATAATATGAAGTTCAAACTGTTGATTCTCCTTCAAACTTGAAAATCAAGATGTCAGATTGAAAACCGCGATGACGAGACAAATACAAACAATATGAAGTGAAGCTACTGAATAGGTAAAAGTGAGGAAAGGAAGAAACTAACAGCAGCAGTCCTAACAGCGCAACATGAGACAAATACATAAAAAGCAATACAGAGTAGGTAAAAGTGAGGAAGAGAAGAAACTAACCATAATAGTTTCATTGAATTTGTCTAAAGGGTTTTTCGACCATACTCGTGACCTGGTCATGCCGACCCGAAAGCCGCCATCCGCACCGATACATATCAGCATAGACTCTTTTCTTGACCTTTGTTGGGGGCAATATCTTGTTTCTGGTGTGTGTGCCCGAAGAGGAGGAACAACTTTCTAACACCCTGCAGATCGAACTGATATCCTCGGAGGATAGTGGGTAACTATCTACTTCAAAGTGCATAGGAAACCACTCAAATGCATCTGATGCAAGAAACTTGAATTGTGCAAGATGGAGCAATGAAATGCTGCTGCACCTGCAGCAGCATATGCATCAGCAACACTGGGCAGAGGATTGTCATCAAGTAGCAAGACAGGAGCCGGAGAACAAGTAGAGAGGTGATCAAGAGCAGCTGACAAGGATACACCGGTAACCAACAAGCATTCAATGGCCTGATCAGGTGTAATGCCTTGGTGTAGAGTGCAAAGTAATTATATGAGGCCAGAGTGATCGGGCCACGATACGCCAAAGCAAGTGGGTGCCAATCATGGATACTTGGAACTGCTTGCTCGGTGGAAAATTTTGCTCGTACAGATAGTATTGAGAATGATATTAGAGACAGGGTCTAACGGACCATAGCAGTAGCCACCCATGAACACCCATGAGCATGCTCTGGTGATAGCAACTACACAGCTCCACCTTAGGTAGCATGCCTAAGGCTTGTATGTAGAATCCATAGATTTTTGCCAGAAGCATCCTCTTCATGTGTGCCCTCATAGGAGGCAACACATTGGGTGAAGATAGAATTTCAGGTTCAAACCGCGCCTTTGCAAAGTCCCAGGATACATCCGACAGAAGAAGTACATCTTTTGACTCGGTTTGATGAAAGGAGATACTGCCCTGCAGGCCCTTGGGTGTTAGGAATGACACGGGGGGGGATGCGCACGGGGGCGTTGAAAGGCGTGTTGAAAGGCACCTCCACACTGCCACAAACCTGAGCGGATTTGGGTGCTTTGGCGGCAACCGGGCCGCACATCCCGAGGGCGACCCAAATCGCCGCCTTGGTCGTTTGGGAGCTGAAGACGAACTGCATGTTGTGTCTTTTGATGATGAGGAGCGAGGCCACCAAGGGGCCCGCACTTGCGGTGTCAAGGTATTTCCGGGCTTCGGCGTCCGGGAGGTAAGGGAAGAGGCAAGTGAGGAATCTTTGTGAGGCTGTCGAGCGACCCTCGAGCCATCTCTTCCGCCGGCGTAGCGACTCTCTTGCTCTCTTAACACCTCGCTTTGTGGTGGCACTTGCTCTCTTCCTCCTCCTCCCCTAAGGTGGACGGCTCTCTTCCCGCCACCACAAGGCTCGGATCTTGGGAGGTGCCGAGGTTGATGATGATGTTGCCGAGAGGATCTAGAAGGCCAAATCAAAATCCCATCTCAAATAAACTCTTGTTGTGTAGAAAGTCGTGCAACGAGGGGGAGTCAGAATCCTCTCAATCTTGGCATGAACTCGCTAAGATCTCATCCTTCTTCTTGTGCATGTGGAATTGGTCCTTAACGTCCCTCGGACCAAAAGTATGGACGCCCGGAGGTAGGGTTTGCCCAAGCATGGAGAGGAAGGATTTGGGGATCGGGTGGCGGCGGCCGATGGAGGAAAGATTTGGGGGGATTGGATCGGAGGCGGCGGGCGAGGGTTTAGTGGGGAAAGGAAGGAGCGTGTCCTCTATTTTTTATTTTTGATAAAAACAAGATCGTCTAGAAGACAAACTGCAGCTGTATTCCAGCGTCTACTATCCGGGCATCGGCCCCACAGACAAGTCTACTTTTGGCGCGAAGTTTCGTCACATTTCCATAAGCGAGGGAGTCGGCGATCGGCTGTTGCATGTGTTCATTCGCCACAAACATGTTCGCAGGTGTGCATTCCATGTCTCCATGCATGTTTGTTTAGATTGCAACAGTATTCTTCTAATTTGTTTGCCATTCTCCCATACGTTAATTAGCTCATGTTGCATCAACTTGCGTTCATCCCAAAATAGAATGAGATGGAAGAAAAGAGGTGTGTAAGCCATGCTTGCTTCTTAATTTCTCCCTTAGTTTGTTACCTCAAGTTAGCATAGTACAAATGAGGGTTGGATGTTTTGGGCTAACTATGGTGGTCAAAAGGATTTTGATGTTACGAAAATGTACTCAAACAAAAGAAAAACTGATGTGAAGGTTAGGTCACGTGGATTTGTTTGTGCGAATAAGGATCACAGATTGAAAGATAAAACAGATCATTTAATTAAGTGTCCAAGAGTTGAAACAAGAATTGATTGTCAAGTTCGTATGGAACTCATACTAGACAGGGAGAAGGAAAATTATAAAGTCACTAAGCTGATTTTGGAACACAATCACACCCCTTCAGTTGCCACAAACCCGAACCCACAGTAGAAAAAAATACACTTTGAACACGGAAAGCCTCCAACACTTGGCGCACAAAAGGCAAAACGGAGCCCGAAACCCACAGTAGAAAAAAAAAAAATCCTTGAAGACAATGCCTCATTTCGCGAATCTTAGGCTCGGTCTCATCCTCCGTAACCTCTGCATACCCTTCGTTAATCCAACCGTTTGCAACAATCTCTTCAAGCATCTTCTTGGTCATCTTTGACTTCCCAAACTCATATGTGACATACCATCTCCGCAAACTCTTCCGCCCCAATAAGATCACTAACTGAAACCTCGACATCGAAAAGAGATTCCTCCCGGTCCGAAGCACGCGCAACCTCCAAAGCATGCAATCTTCGTAATAATCAATAAACTGAGAGGAATGTACCGGAAGAAGCTCCATGTACGCCCGTAAATCTCGAAGCGCGGATAGTGCCCTTTGATGCAACGAGGCCCAGCGTCTTCAAGCATGCAACTTGATCGGAGGTCTTTTAACAAACAATCAAGGATTAGCAAAAGCTGGGGAAAAAAAACTAGTGGAGATTATCAAAAGGCAAAGGCTAGGAAAGCGATGGTTCGGGGGTAGCCAACCACATCCCGGCAAGCAGGCTTATATAGGTGCCCACGCGACCCTTCAAGATTCCAAAACCAACGGACGCGACCAATGGGAAGTTACGGTCAAATCAACCTGAAAAGGCGTGCAGTTTTGTCCGTTGCGGTAAACTCGTTCAAACTTTTGACACCGGAGGCCCAAGGAAAAATGCTTTGGGGGGGGGAGACATGCTCAACACCTCCACCGAGCGAAGAGGTTGAGGCCAAGGGCATGTCTTTGCCTTGATCCCTAGTCCCAAAGGGGAACTGTTGGGGGCATGGTCCCCGACAGCAGGCAGAGGTGTCTCAAGGCAGTTAACCCAGCGGCGGAGGTGTCCCCAAAGCAGCTAACCGACAACCCTTCTGCTCGACTGTTTGGGGCCAAGGGCATGTCTTTGAAGGTGTCCCAAAGGGGGCTTTTTTTTCTAAACAAGACATGATCATTATGCAACAATATGTAACAATATGTACATCCAGTCATTCACTTGAGCAACTCAGATCACATTCTCAACTTTTTAGTCACAATATTACTTTACAATCTCACAATCCTATCTAACAACCCTTTTCTGAAACTGCCAACAACACTGCTATGTACATTATTTTGGTGTCAGAACATCCTGACAATCCGAATTGCAGAACCACGGCTGCCCTTCCCTTGGAATGCAAAAACACACGAAGATGGATGGAGCACTGCATCTGTAGCTAGGCCAACTACTGTTGCATCGTGTATGACCTGATACATTATAAAAGGAGAAGTGGAATCACCGCGGCCTCCAAAAATCAGCGTTTCATTACAAGCATGAAAAGCTCAATGCTAATGAGCGAGCTACGAGACTATAGCTTACAATTGGAAAATATGACTTACCCGAGCGATCCTTCCTATCGCGGCGTGGCTGTTACAAGTAGGTACTAGAAAGGAGTAGGAACTAGGAAGTAGGATAACATCCAAACAACTCTTACTAAACTAGATACGAGTTTATTTCTGTATAGAGATTAAACCAAAATTTAATTATTTAAAAAATCTAGAGGTAAAACCATCTAAAATGTTGTTTTCCCATTTTCATCCTAAAATGTACTCATCAAAGATAATAGTTTTTGAATTCGGTAGCAAAAATTGAACTCAAATGATATTTGGATGGCTAGAAAAACATTTGACTAATGGCTAGTGATCAACGGGAAGCAAATACTAAATGGGCGAATGATTGAGGAGCTCTAAAATTTCTATTTTTTTCAGACAGATGAGCACCAAAAAGAATGTACTATTTCTATCTCAAATTATAAGTGATTTCAAAAATATTGAAGAGTCAAAGCACCTCATGTTTGATCAAATTTATGATAAGATAATAACATTTATGATACCAACTATTAATTACATTTTCATAGTATATCTATTTTGTGTCATAAGTTTTTTAAATTCTCTCTCAAGTTTTAGTCAAATTTGATATCTTTTGATTCTTCAAAATTTTTAAAATAACTTTGAATTTAGAATGAAGAGTACTTGATTGTCCGTGGCCACCGAGAGATATGTCTCGAACCCGTTGGTATTGGTAAACCATTCATAATTCTTACCCGGTTTGAACTTTCAACTTTCGCGCCGCGCATCCCTACAGCCAGGGAAGGACGAGTCATGTGGAACTGAAGACCCATACGGGCCAAGGATGAGTCATGTGGAAATGAAGACCCTGAACTTTTCACAGTAAGGATGAGTCACGTGAAGACTAAAGACCCCTGAACTTATCACAAACCCTAGTGCCGTGCTCCTCTCCTTGAGCAAATCACTATAAAATACGAAATTTTGCTGCAGTTGCCAATAGCTATCGACTCTGGTGAGTTTTCTTTCCTGTGTTGCTATGTTTATCTCCATATGGCTAGTGGATCTTCCCAGGGTGGCAAGGGAGGGGTGGAGCACCTTGGAAGGACGCTGCAAAACCCAAGGAAGATGATGATCTTTGACATTTTTGCATGATACTCCTCTCCCTCCCGTTTTTTACTTGTAGTATTTGTTGTTTCTGTCTCCTGTGCAAGAGTAAAACAATCAAAAGCCATGAAGCTCAAGTAGTAGTGTATACTCTAGTGCATGTATGCCTCAGATTGCATGAAGCTCAAGTAGTAGTACAGTACTCTAGTCCAAATTTCTCATGTATGCCTCGATTGCATGCAGCGTTAATAGACATGAAGCTCAACTAGTAGTGCAGTGCTCTAGTATTGACTTGCATTTGTTCTGTGATTGCTGAATTGACGGTAAAAGCTAAAAGCAATGAATTTTTGTCTCAATTGGAATGTTATTCCAACCATGTGAAAGTTAAAATTTTTAATCTGAACATGGAAGTTATGATGTGCGGAGTGCTAACTACTCTGTTTCGATCTGTTGTTTCTGATGGCAGTTGATGCCATTATCTCAGAGTGGATGGGCTACTTCCTTTTGAGAGAGTCCATGTTTGATTCCGTTATTTGTGCACGAGACCGCTGGTTGAAGCCAGATGGTGTAATGTAAGTCTATCCTGCAAGTTATCGTAAGAAGCACTACCAAATGTTAGCTATGTTTATAATATTTTCAGGGTAGTGCTCAAAACCCTGGTGTGGAGGAAATTGAGTTAAGTACAGCGCCAGATGAGCATGTTGGAACTCATTGGGGTCAGCAGGTTGGTTTCCTGGGCTTACATTACTTTTTTTGTCATTCGTTGAATCTGCTTCCAGTTATAACCTGTAGTTACTTATTTTTCAATCCTTTCTTCTCCCTCTACCTGTAAATATTGACCGCTGACAAAAGAAAATATGTGAACCCTTTTCCCTTTTGAATTTATATAGGCAGAGCGCAAACCTTCTTTTGGAAAAGCAAAACAAAGAGAAGATAATTTTTTCAATGTTGATTTCAGCAAAATTGTTCTACAAATGAATGCATTTATTTGTTGTGTTAACTTTTGCAAAACAAGATACTCTTTCAGTTGATTTTGCCATTATTGTAAATTTGTAATGCATACTGCTCATAAAACAGTTAACTCGTCTAGAAATATTCATCAGTCTGTCTTTCCTTTTCAAGGTATTCTTGCTGACTCCACCTCTGAGTGTGGCTAAAGGAGACAATGCTAATGTTTCCTTCTCAATGGTTTGCTCAAAGGAAAATCATCGACCTATGGATATGGAATTCACCTATGAATTGCATGAGTTATCTGGCAGGAAGCACCCAACAGTCACAACCAAGATGTACTTAGAGTAGACAAGGTACAAACTATATTTGTTTATGAATTTCACTTGCTCAAAATATTAAGTACTATATCCTATATAAATGCATAGAGGGTATTGATGATATGCCACTCCATTTACTAATCTACCTCTAGATCATGTGGGCATGGATGCTCACACATGAAGCATACTGCATTTCTTTGATTCATAACAGGGCTCAATCTAACCCTTGTTCATTTTGCATTTTATATCGTGACAGCATTGAGAGGCCTGATTCATCATCGTTCGATGAAAAGACATGAACCAGCTACCATGTGCCGTTACTGAAACCTTTGCTCAGAAGCTGAGCATATGTAAAATGCCTTAGGGCCTCCGTGTGTTTGTTATACCCATGATGTGTACATTGAGAGCATGAGGCATGATGACGTGCCGAAGATTCAGTTGTATTGGTAATATCTTATATTGTTTGATTGCTCAAGATTCGGAGGTTGTTGCTTCACATCATTAATGTATTAGCAGACATTGACCCACACTACAGTTTTAAGCAACATTCAGTGTAGAATTTTGTTGAATTCAATTCAATTTGTCCAATGCTGATGCATGATGCAGATCGCTGCCCAGGCACCAATACAACTATTGCAACGAGGCATCCTGAGGAAGTGAAGAGGTGTCTACTCCGTTGATTGAATCTCCCTTAATCAGTGCAACTGAAATTATGTACCTGAACTTCCTCAAAAAATAGCTACAGGAAAAATATGAGAAATGTATCGATATATATATATTTAAACTCGTAAATCCAGTAGCAAAATAAGGAGAAAAATGGTATGGTATAATATATATTATTGCATAATTTAAACTTATATGGGTAGCCTTTTGGGAAAGGAAGACCATAATTAAGTTCAAAGAATGATAGGTGTTCCTCAAAAAAAATTTGGAAATCATGTGTTTGGTATCCATTAAAAATCCATGTGGGGAAAATTTGGAGGCACGACATATAGTATCAAAACTCATCCAAGACACTTTTGGGAAATACGAAGAGCATGGTGTTTGATATATGGTGTTAAAACTTCTATAGCACCCTTTTGCCAAAGCAAAAAAACACCTATAACACCCAATGGAAAATTAGGAGAAAAAGATATATTTGTTATTGCTTCAATACCTCATTGTGAGTCATATATGAGTAAAACTTGAGAGGTAAAGCTCATAACAAAATTTAGAGGACTACATCACTTACTTGACTACATCAGTATTTTGGGTGAAGTCTCAATTATGAATATTTTTGGTGAAGTCTCAATTATGAAAAAGAAGGTATCAAAGGGCTCAAGGCCATACAAAAGAGCAAGCCACCAAAGACGAGTCATGGAGGGTTCGAGCTAAGGTTGTCATCGAAGAATAGCCGAACACAAGTCGGAGACAAGTAGTCTATATATTTGGATAGACGAAAGTCGTGCCGAGTTTGAGTTGTAATTGGGCCACACTTCAGTTGTACTCAACTATTAGTTCTTAACTTTCGATCAAAACCAAATAGTTGAGGGGCTACTGTTGTATGACATATTGTATGTTGGGGACCCCTGCTATTGTGTTCATGGTCCAATTACATAGCCTAGGGGTTGCAAAACAATCTCTAGGGGCCATTTGTAGCCCCTAGTATTTTTTTGTAAAACAAACCTAATTAGGGGAATTAATGAAAACTTTCCCTCCTGCCTCCCATATAAAAGCGGAGGGGGGGGGGATTAACTTCGACCATCATTCATTCTAATCTCTCTCTTCTCCTACCACATATGGTCGACTCTTTCTCCCCTCCCTCCACTAACACCTCCCATGTTCGGCTAATAGCAAGTTTTTAACATTTACGTTTTTACCTGATGCCATATTTTGTGCATGTATGATCCTTAATTTTTACGACACTGACTCATGATAGTTATACTTTATCTTCGCTCACGCCACCCCTGCATGCGGAGTCGGTGAAGTAGTATGCACGACGATATTATTTTGATTGTTTGCTTTGAAAGCAGGACCTATTAGAACAACCATGCGCTTCATGCACTGATGTTTCTGTTGTTTATGGTAGTTGTTACATTCATGAAAATGTTGCAATAGTGAGGGATAGTGAGGGATGGTAGACCTTAGATTACTTTAAGTGCTTAAAATTGACACGAGGAAGTGACAGAGTAAAAAAGAGGTAACCCATTTGCTAACTCTTCACAATATGGTCTCATAGTTACCTTTATCTATAAAGCTAATATCACCTATTTGGAGAAAGTTCCATTTTTAGAATAATAAAGCCTAAATAATTTTTTCATGTCTAAGACTATATAACACATAAAAGAAAAAAAAATAATGATAAGTCGGTTTATAAAAAATACTCATATTGGTGGAAGAAAAGAAATACTTCGCTCCAAAAGAAATACTCCACTCTAAATTGTAAATGAGTCAAGATTTCGTACTTAGTTTTTTTTTTTTTTTTTTTGAGAAAATTTTTCCTCGCTCGACCGGTGGTTGCAGCTATCGAGAGGAGGCGGGGTGATGATCTTTGGAAAAGGGTTTTCACCGGTTGGTGATGATGTTGGGAAAGGGGTTTCACCAATCTTGATTTTAGCTTTCACATTTTTGTACGCGCTTACCTCACGGGGTCGTTATCAATAATTCGCAACCCGACACTTCTGCGGGTGCGGGCTCTTCAACCTCCTGCGGCGCCGCCGACGGGGGTCGTTGTCGACCATCACGCAACCCACCTCTCAAAGCGCGCAGGATCGGGCTCTTCAACCTCTTGTACGCGTTTACCCCACGGGGGGTCATTATTGATCATTCGCGACCCATCTATCTAAAGCGCGGCGGGCTCTTCAACCTCATGTACTAGGGGTCATTGTCGACCCTATGCAACCCATATCTCCATGTTGTGGGCTTGGGATCGGCAGCAGCGTCCGCGTCCAAGCTAGACTTCCTCTCACATTCTCTTTCAATCCCGCCGCGGTGTAGAAGAGGTGAAGGCAGCAGTTCCTCCATAGCGGTAGCCGTGCGCATTGCACCACCCCTTGAAGCGGCGCCGGCAACCCGACGCCCACCGGAAATGGGGAATCGATGCTTGCTGCTCTTTTCTCTCTAGCGACGGCGGAGAGTAATGAAGCTAGGGTTTTGGAGAGCAGCGGCCGAAAGGGTTTTTGTTCCTCGTGGGTGAAACCATGGCTGTTGGGCGAGATTAGATGGCTCAGATCGAGCCACCCGATGCGGGCGGCAGGGGCTGCATGGCCTAAGCGCCTATTTCTGGACCAGACCCATATAGATGAAGTGAAAGCCATGTGGGAACTAAGCAAGCCATAAGTCCACCTTAGGCGGCATTTTCCTTCGTTTAAGCTACGTCATCTCTTTTTTGCTCAAAAAAAAAAAAAAAAACTTCGCCGTCTATGAAAAAATTCGATATACGTTACTCATGCATGATGTTGACATCTCTAAAGAAATTGGTGCAAAAAATGGTTATAGGTTCTTTTCTTTTTAGATTTTTTTTTTTTGAGTATGCACAAAGTGAGGAAAGATCGACAGGTGTAGCCATGTTGGATACACTTAGTTACTTGCCATAGCTGATCATCTTCTTTTACGTAGTGTCGTTAAATTCTTTCGCTATACAAAATTACTATGAAAACTACATGTTGGAAATGTTAGTTTCCACTAATATTTATCATTATTGTCTCCTACCGATCAAAACTATGGGTTGGGACTGTCCTGAGAGTATCTCCAAGAGTTTTCAAAACCCATCAATCTTGATGTTTGGTTAGATTGAAAAAAAAAACTACTCTCCAATGACTCTATCTTACTCCCAGTCTTTTGACACTTGGAAAAGCATCTTCAATAGTTTGCAAAAACGCACCCTAAATCTTGAATTGTTCACCAACAACTCCATATGCTAATTCCCAATCTTCCGCCCCTAAATCGTGAATTGCTCACCAACAACTCCATATGCTAATTCCCAATCTTCCGCACTTGGAAAATTGACTCAATGACACGCATGCTAATTCCCAATCTTCCGCACTTGGAAAATTGACTCAATGACACGCATATCAATCGGCCAATGTAATCGTGGAATTGTGTGGGCAAGAATAAGGGGTAACACATGACTCCCAATGCAGATATATAAGAGAGAAAGAAAGTGTAAAGATAGTTAGGGCAATTTGGAAATGCTTCAATGTAAAATCGTCTTGTATATTTTAAAAGCGGGTTTTAAAAACTGCTGGAAAAGCTTAAGAAGTATGTTTTAACTTTTTAGCAAACTTATTGGTTTAATTAACTGAATTTTTGAGAACTACTCTGAACTGAAGATGCTCTGCGACAGTGGGCATTTATGATATTATGCTATATAAACGAGCGGTCGACCATAACCTGAAATGGAATCGGAGTATGTGTCATATCCCTCTTGTTTTTTGATTTTTTAAATAATGGAATTAATATTCCGCCTCTCGCGTAACGCGCAGCCTAAAGCCTCTGCATGACCACACATGTACCCAAACTTATTACAAGAAGTAGGAAAAAAAAAAAACTTTAACATGAAGATATATGTACTAAAAGATCCACTACATCCAAAAAAATAATTGAGTTTACTACTCAAGACAGTGCTGAAGATATCGATGTCGCTTCATGGCGGTCTTCGAATCAGCCACCACGCCTTAAACAACGTGCACTAAAATATCCCTCTTGTTTTTGATTTGGGTACTGATGACTGGTTGGCGGACATGGCTTACCTAAAAAAGACTGGCCTGGGCCCTGGGCTCACAAGGAGTACTCCACAAGTTAAACCACTACAGAGTACAGAGCTGGCCGGTAGTAATGCACCGCCAGGGCTGATGAACACAGCGACCGAGCTATAAAAAGACTGGCCTGTGGGATCACAATGTCACAAACCCATAACTAGACTCTCGCAATTAATGGCAAATTCTACTGTCGTGCTCATCCCATTCTGCGTTCCAGGCCACCTGACATCCATACTCGAAGCTGGCAAGCGGCTGCTCTGCAGAAGCCCCAGCCCCATGTCGCTCACCGTGCTCGTCACGCAGATGACCATGTCCACCAACCTGATGTCCGATGTCGCCGACCTCATCCGTCGGCAAGAAGCAGAGTCCGAGTCCGGCTTCGATATCCGCTTCGTCCACCTCCCCACGGTGGAGCTCCCCACCGTTGAGCACGGTGCCGAGCTGCCATCACGCGCTTCATACAGCTCCACGAGACACACTTCAAGGTCGCTATCTCCGGCATGTCGTCGACCCCGGTAGCCGCGGTCGTCGTGGACTACTTCTGCACCACCCTGTTCGACGTCGTCACGCGCGAGCTCGCACTGCCGGTGTACGTCTACTTCACGTCCGCCACGTCGATGCTCGCGCTCATGCTCCGGTTACCGGCGCTGGATGCGGAGATGTCCGAAGATTTTGACGCGATGGAAGGAGCAGTGGTTGATCTGCCCGGGATGCCGCCGGTGGCGGCGGGTCTCATGCCATCTCCCATGATGAAGAAGGGTCCCAACTTCGCGTCGTTCGTGTACCACGGCAACCGCTTCATGGAGGCCGCTGGCATCATAGTCAACACGGTAGCCGAGCTGGAGCCGTCCATCCTTGCTGCCATCGCCGATGGCCTCTGCGTGCCCGGACGCCGCGCTCCGACTGTCTACCCGATCGGCCCCGTCGTGCCTTTCAAGCCGCCGGCGCCGAGCGACGGTGAGCAGGAGCAGCTGCACGAGTGCGTGAGGTGGCTCGACGCACAGCCGGCAGCATCCGTCGTGTTGCTCTGTTTTGGGAGCATGGGCGGTAGCTTCCCCTCACCTCAGGTCCGAGAGATCGCCGACGCCCTCGAGCGAAGCTGGCAAAGCTTCCTGTGGGTACTCCGTGGTCCACCACCGGCCGGTTCCAAGACGCCGTACCCAACGGATGCCAACCTCGACGAGCTGCTCCCGGAAGGGTTCATGGAGAGGACCAGGACAGGGGACTCGTGTGGCCCAAGTGGGCGCCGCAGAAGGACATCCTCGGCAACCCTGCCGTCGGCGGTTTCGTGACCCACAGCGGATGGAACTCGATCCTTGAGAGCCTGTGGCACGGCGTGCCAATGGTGCCGTGGCCGCTGTACGTGGAGCAGCACCTCAACGCGTTCGAGCTCGTGTCCGTGATGGGCGTCGCCGTGGCCATGCAAGTGGACAGGAAGCGCGGCAACTTCGTCGAGGCGGCGGAGCTGGAGCGCGTGGTCCGGAGCCTGATGGCCGGGTCGGAGGAGGAGGGGCGGAAGGCCAGAGAGAAGGCCGCGGAGGCGAAGGCCCTATGCCGGAATGCCGTGGCCAACGGCGGGTCCTCGGACGTGTCGGCGCAAAAGCTAGCGCGAGAGATTTGGCACAATCACAACGGCAAGGGGTGTGCAGAAAATATGGGCAGCGTCGTTCCCGCATCTCCCACAGAAAATACGTTTCTACCCTCACGAGAAAGACAACTGTGATTTTACCCTCGCTCGGTTAAAATCCTCAGTTTACCCCTATTTGTAACTCTTTTAGTTATTTTAATTTTTAAAAATTTAAGAAAACATGGATACCCTAGAAAAATAGCTCAAAGGACAAAAATGCCCTTATCCACTCATACTCCTTCTCTTCCCTCCTCACATTTTTCTTCGCAGACTCACGGTCGTGACTTCCCACCTCACACCTGCGCTTAGCCCTAGTCGTCTGCGAGGGAGTGGGGGCGGCCCGCGGGAGGCCGGCGGACGGTCAACTGGCGGTGGTTGGACGGTCGGCGGGCAGCGGGTTCGTGCGCGGCTGGGCCAGCCACACTGCATCAGGTGCCCCAGGCCAGCCAGCGCCAGGCTGGTCGGCCAACGAGCAGGGCCAGGCGGGCGCCATGGAGCCTCCTGACGGGTCTAGCTCGGGTTAATGGCCGGTTGTGGTACGAATTGATGTCGGGCTTTTTAGGCAATGGCACCAATTTTGGTTTCAATTGCTCTAATTTGTAGGCAAAGTCACATGAATTTGAATCTGGTTGTTAGGGTTATGTCATTTTTCAGTTTGCCTGATGAGGGATCAAAAACATACCAATATGGCAAAAAACCTTGCCAATTCCAGTGGTTGACATGCACAACTTCAACCTTTTGCAACCCGTTAATTTCATAGTTGAGCACTACATGTGGGTTAATTCCATTACTTTGTGGCGTGCATTGAAGGATATTTTTGGTGGAGATTATAATCAGTTTAAAGCTGATGAAAAATTGCTTGAGTGGTTTATTTTTAATGGAGGTTCTATCGAGATTAAAAATGATGAGTAGTTGCTTGAGTGGGTTGAACTAAATAAAGACAAGAGAAAGGTGTACATTACTACCCAAATTAATGATTTTGAGAGTCCTTTGTAGTTTTTGCCTACCAAACGTAGGTGTCATCCTTCTGTGAGGAATAGAGTGCCCACTTATGAGACAAACACTGCTAAGAGACTCACATCCACCAAAAAAAGGGAGCCACAAAAAAAAAAATAGATCCACAAGTGTAGGAGTTGAGCAGGGTGTACGAGCTGAGGAGGGCATACATTCTCTAAAAGCTTTGATAGTTGGGTGTCCCACACCAAGGATTTTCAAATTGTGGATATGCATGACAAGATAAGACAAAAGATCATTAAAAAATTGTTTTGAGAGCCAAGATTGCTACAAAATGTGGGGCACAATCATTCTAAGTGTGATCAAATCTCTAAATGCTAAAGCCAAGAGTATCAAGGGTCATGATGTATTGAAATTTGATATGTGGGGCTGGAAATGCTGAAGTTACTATGGGATGATTCAGTGCAAATCAACTTAGGCCAAAAAACATGTTCTTGCGGGGCTTGGCAAGTAAGTGGACAACCATGCACCCATGCTTTAGCTTACATTTCTAAGATTAGTAGAGAGGTACGAATGGAGGACTTTGTATATGAATACTTCTCTATTGATCGGTTCAAAAATGCATATGCATGTTCTTTCAATCCAATGACATCCTAGGATAAATGGACACATGTTGATTTGGGCCATAAAACCAATAAGCCAAAACTAAGGAGGAAGCTAGGAAGTCCAAGAACCTCTAAAGTCAAGTCCTTTGATGAGGCTACCACTAGTAAGAAAAGGAAGCCGTGTTTCGAATGTGGAGAACTAGGCTATATAGCCAAGTGTTGCCAAGGAGGTCTAAGCGCTAGTCAAAAGAGGAATCACTCATCTTCTCAGAATCAATCATCTTCACAAGCATCAAATGTGAGTCATGCTAATTTTGTTTTTTTACTCTTGATTATTTAGTCAACTTGTTTCTTGAACCATTTTCTCCATTCATGTAAAGTGCAAGTGCAAGTGGAAGTGCAAAGGTAAGGGGAAGAGGAAGGGGTGGAGGAAGAGGAAGAGGAAGAGGAAGAGGAAGAAGTGCAAGTGAAAGTGCAGGACCTAGAAGTGGAGTAGAAGGGGTTGGAACAGAAGGAAGAGGAAGAGAAAGAAGAGGGAGGTTGGCGACATTGTTAGGAATAGTGTGATGCGTGACAATGAAAATGTAATATCTCACTATTAGTGTCATGGGCAGCCAACAGTTGCCCGGCGTGCATCCAACCCGCATGCGCCAAGAATAGAAGGGAAGTGGAGCCGGCGTCAAAAATAGAAGTAAAGAGGAGCGGTCACCATGCAAACCCGATCAGGCGGGATCACGGTTAGTAGCTAGATTAGAGAGGGTCCTTGATTTTAGGAGCGATTGGCTCGTAGTTTGTTTGGCCGGTTGGCCTATTTATCTCTGACGTGAACTCTTCAAGAATTTAAGCAAAAAGTATTATCAAACTAATCTACCTCTCCCAATGACTCTCAAGCGCCTAGGGGCTGCTACCCTAGAACCAAGCCTGTGATAGAGGGGTATAACCTCGTCGGAGAAGACACTATCGTCATGGATCCAAGGTCCATGACAACTTGGTATCATGAGTCTGGCGATCCTCGCCTACTCGCTCCCGCTCACCATCTCCACCTTTGCGCTCCGCCGACCACCCCCTTCCACCGCCGCCGCAACATCCTTACCCGCCACAAAGACCTCCCACCCGCCCTCTCCTCCTCGAGATGCATTCACTAGACTCGAAGAGGGTATAGACCGTTTCGCTGAGCACCTAGATCAGCTCGTCGTGATGTTCAACCGCTGGTGTGCTCACAAGGAGAATACAGAGAAGGAACTCCACACAGCGGTGCGACTTCAGGCGGCAGCACGAGGGTTCCTGGCACGCCGACGGGTGTAGTCCCTTCGTGGGGAGAAGCGCCTTGCTGTGGTGTCCAGGGCCATCCCATGGCCGTCATTGCGAGAGCAAGGCCGCGGTGCGCTCGCAAGCGCAGGCGCGGTTTCCTTGTTCGGCGGTGAAGGGTCGAGATGGGGACTAGAGGGGAGGTGGGGGTGAATAGTCCCTTTTTAAAACTAATCGCACCGGCTAACCGAAACTAATGCGGAAATAAACTTATCGGTCTAGCCAAGACTTCACCCCTCTAACTAAGACTCTAAATCACCTCACAAAAGAACTTACACAAGAAGGGTGAGGTGACAAGCCTAGCTTGAGCTCCTAATCAATTCTAATGCAAGGTCACACAAACCTAAGCACTAGTACTTTAAACAAGGGTGAGCTCCTACACAATTCTAGTAAGCGCAAGCACAAAGCCCCTAAGCTCACTAGATGCACAATGGACAAGGCAACACACGCCTAACCCAAAGGCTCAAATTACCTAGCTACACAAGCTAAGCAAAGTAACTAAACAAGCTACACAAGCTAGATAGTTACAACTACACTACTCAACCACAAGCACAATATATATATGAATGTAAGAACAAATCTTGTGATAAAGAGAATGCAAACCACCGCGAAGTGTGGACACAAGATGACACCGGTGATTTTTTTTCGAGGTCTCGGGAAGCTTGCCAACTTCCCCCTACTCCTCGTTGTGTCGACCAACACTTTAGTGGTTCACGGTTTTGGCGAATCACCCGTGATGATTCTCAAGCTTAATGGCCAGTGCCAAATCCCACGGTGGGAGCTCGATCAAGTCCCTCACACGGTGTGAGTCCTCTAGCCAATCCCTCGGAGGGTACCGTGTGAACCCACACACAAGTGTGGTAGCTCAATGACATGCTCCACTAGAGTTGCTCTTCACGATCCCCGCGAGGTGAGCATGAACCTCTCACAATCTCTTCTGAGCACCGCACAAGCTTCCCTTGCGTGCTTCACGAAGTGTCTTGCCACCAAGCCTTCTAGGAGGTGGCAACCTCCAAGAGAGAAACAAGCACACCGGCTTGCAACACGATCACCTAGTGCCACACGATGCAATCTCTCAAAGCAATCGCACTAGAATCGCTCCTCACTTTGATTTGGATGAACTCTATCGATCACAAGTGAGTCGGAGGGCTCTCTAGCACCACAACACAAGCCACCAAGGCTAGAGTATGCTCAAGACCAAACAAGTCGGGTATGTGGTGTATAAATAGCCCAAACCGAGAAACTAGCCGTTGGGGGACGAAAACACACTTACAGCTGCGCGGCCGGACGCGCCGCCCCGGACTCACCGGCCGAGTCGGTCGCGAGTCCGTCGGTCATAGCGTCCGCAAAATTTAGGCTGCAGAGCTCTGCCGGGACGCGACCGACGGGAGCCTCCGGTCGGTGCGTCCGATCGCGCCATCGTGCGTCGGTCGGACCACTACTCGGTAAAACGGCTATATCTCCTTCATCCGAACTCCGTTTTCGATGATCTTGGACTCTATGGAAAGCTTACTCAGAGGGCTACACAACCCATATGGTTACTTGATCCAACTCACAATGGATCAAAGCAGTATTCTACTCTAAGAGCAGTCCAAGTGTCCGAGAAACACCGAAACAACTTCTCCTTTGCAAATGTGCCAACACCACCAAGTGTACATCACCATGTGCATGTGTGTTAGCATTTTCACAATCATTTTCAAAGGATTTTCTCTTGCTCTTACCACGCCACTCGATCCTAACACATTGCAAAGTTAGATCGCTCAAGTGGCACTAGATGACCGATATGCAAACAAGTTTGCCCCTCTTGATAGTCTGGCCATCTATCCTAAATCCGGTCATAAACTTCTCTAAGCACCAATGACCGCGAAATGAAATGCCCTATAGGTTATACCTTTGCCATGCGCATTTTCATTCCGCTCCATCTCCAAGTGCCGATGCAATACATGCACCAACACAATCACCAAATGATATGATCCACTTCATATCATCACATGACCTTCTTGGTCCATCGATCTTGACCTCACTTGCTCTTCACCGCGTTGCGTCGGTCCGTCGGCGCCAAGTCTTGCCTAAGCTTCACCGCCTCGCGGTCCATCGCTTCACTGCCTCGACTTGCCCTTCACACTTGCAACCGGTCCATCAAGCCAAGCCTTGTCTTGATCTTCACCACCTTGGTCACATGACTCCATGTCATGTTTCATATGCAATAAAGCTCCTTCATTGCACCAACACGTGTGAACTAATCTCCTGTGTATTATCTCAATCACACATATTAGTTCACCTAATGTTGACACTCAATTACCAAAAACCACAAGGGACCTTTCAATCTCTCCCTTTTTGGTAATTGATGGCAACACTACAAAGATATGGAATTGAAGATTTAAATTCCAAGCTAGCACTTCATACAAGTATAAATTGCTAACTTGGTTTGGATTTTATGTCACTTATCCAACATTTAAGCACTATGTCAAGATTTGGATAAGCACCATAAAACCCGACTTGGTAGTGGTAACTCCCCTATATGTGTACTGTTGGCATTTCTTAACGCAATCAAAGGAAATGGGTATAAAACCCATCCCGATAAAAGCGTCGAAATGCGCCGTGACATTCCCAAGTGAACCACCATGTCGGTGATCCGAAATGAGAGATCAACGGGATAGATCTTGTCGTCATAGATATTTCATCCGCAAGCGCGCGGATCTATCGTTGTAGCATTTCACCCGAAATATTCGGGGTATCGTTATTTATATTTTCCCAAAGGAAGACATGTGATTAATAAATTAGCATGGCATCTGAATAGAGGAACATGTGTTTGCTTAGACCAAAATGTTCATAACAGGGGGTAAGCAATAACGGTTCATGGATAGTGTGACACACACTTAAGAATCCACCAAACAAAAGGATAAAGAAAAATAGATAAAGAATAAATGAATAACCTAATGGAGTAATTCTAATGTATCTAGTCATGGCCATACAAATGAATAGTTAGGATCATATGCAAAACGATTTAGTCGGGGTTAGGTCTAGGATAACGGGAGACTCCTCGGATACCATACGGCCCGATAGGAAGCATTTACTTAACTCCTACGTAACATACGAACGTGGGGGGATTTCAAGGGGACGGTCAAGGCTTGTCACGACCAAGCCGCCTACCCCCTCAACCGTGGCATGCCCTCATATCCGCGAGGTGTCGTAATACCCAGGGCACCATGTCCGCATATTAGAGCACTACTCTTGTCCCCCCGGGATCCCCACTCGTCGAATGGGACGGACTAGAACAAGAGCAAAACCGGAAGGAACAATGAACCGATATCCCACCTCTAATCAAGTTAGGCATATGATGATCGATGAAGAAATGTAATGAACATGTCAAGATTATGATATGTAAACTATATGCTAGTTCATATACCAACACAAGAACATGAACAAGACTATACTCTAGTTCATAAGTTAGGCCAAGAACATAGAAATAGGACTTGTAAATAGAAGAATGCTCCATTGAGAAGATATATTACCAAAGCACTTTCTTCTAGGAGACAAGCCCTCCTTGTAGCTCTTCTACTCCAAGTACTAACCAAGAAAGAAGAAGAAGAAAGAAGAAGAAGAAAGAGGAAGTAGAAGAAGAGAGAGAGGTAGAGGTGGTAGAGAGAGAGAGATTCTTTGGTTCTTTGGACTCCAAGTGGTGTGTGTTGAGAGAGGGGGTCTACTTATACACTTGGAGGAGGGGCCTAAATGCTAAAATACACCAAAACCGACCGGAAAACCTTCCTTCGCGCGCAAACCGACCAACTAAGGCGGGAATCCCGTTTGGAAGGTGCACGAACCGCCTCCAATTTGGGCGAAAACCGCCTCGGGGAGGGTGCGACAAGACCGGTGGTCTTGTGGCAAGACCCCCGGCTCTCGGCCCGGCCCGGTCTTGGCGGGTGTCGTCTTTCGCCACGAAAAGTTGTGGGCCGGGCTTTGCTCGCCCAGATTTGATGTTTTGGGTCGATTTGCTCTCGGGCTTGGATTTTGCAATAATGCGCTTTCCGGAAGGCGTATTTGCTTTGGTCGATTTTCCACTTGCTTTTATTATAAATCTGCAAAATAAAAATACAAGGCACTACAAGTGGAATTTATTAGTGGTAAATGCATATGAGTATAAAAGGGTTTAATTTTACTCCCTTTATGGTAGTAAGTTGACGGGAAAAATATGTCGTTGGTTACCGTCAACGAATGCCCAATTGATTTGAATTCTAGGTTTGCACACATACATAAATATGAAAATTTTGGGAGGGTTAACACTACAAAGTGATGCTAAGGTATATAGGATAAACCTTTGAAGCGTGATACCAATCGGAGTTGCAAATTTGAAGTTCATCCTTAGCATCATCCATGTAACTAGACATACATCAAAAACTCAAGATACCATGTGAGATCAACATTATAAGCAATGGCACTTGATTCATATGAAGCATATATATGTCTAGCTACAACCTATGCATGCTAGTTATCATATCATCAATCAAGTTTTATGACTAGCATACGCCACACAAGCATTGCATATAGAATCTAAAAACTTATGCAAATGCAAGCAAGCACATGAAAATGCACATTTCAAATGCATCAATCAAGTTCATGAGCTTGCTCCCCCAACTTGTGTGCTTCTCTTTTGTCCAAGAATGTTGATCCTCTTATAATCTTCAATCTTGCTCCCTCTTGTTCTATGTTCATATTCTCATCCCCTTTGTCATATATCCAAAGACACATACATATCTTTGTCCAATTTCTCCCCCTTTGTCATCAATTTCTATAAAAGGGATGCCTCTATTGATACAAAGGGTACGACTAGGGATAGATGGTTGATTGTTGAATCTTCATTTTTGATGGACACCACCATCTGTTGGAATGACACCACTTGTAACTGCCACATGTGTATGCATGAAGACCTAGAAATGCCACATGTAGGTCACTTGTAGGATCCTTGACCTTGATACCTTGAGGTGGGACACCCCCCTATGTCAAAGCATATGTCAATCCATTGAATAATTTGAGCTCTTGTTTGTGAGGGTAGCTTTCTTGAATTGATCACTTAAAGTTGAGAATCACTTGTGGAACCACCATTGATACACTTAGTACCACTTGAGTGTGAGCAAGAATACCACGTGAATGAAAAATACCACGTGTAGAAATATGATATATCTTGCAATGTGGTAGCCACTTGAAGAGATTTGTCAATTGAAACCAATTCTTGAACTAAATTGTTTCCATGAGCTTCTTTCTCTTTGACTTGATCTAGATCACTTGCACAAGATAATCTCACTCGGTTTGAACCAATGACAAGCTTCTTCACACCTCATGCTAAGGGTTATCTTGACAATGTTGAGTTGAAGTACTTCAATGCTCATTCTCTAGATCAAATACTATGGGTTCACTAGCTCATAAAAATGTCATATGCTACCACTAGATCATAGAAAGCATAAAAGCAATAGTGGTACCATATAAGCATTAAAAACATTTGATTTTCATGAATGCTCACTATGTATGACTATATGCACTAGCAAGTCCTTAGAAAAATATGAATGCATATGTCAAACAATTTCACCTTGCTATGTTGGAGTAGAGGATAGTCATTAGATTCCAATTTAGCTCTCCAACTAGTCATCATGAAGTCCAATTCAATAGCTTGGTGAAGACAATATATATCAATATGAATTCCATGCTTCACCCATATGAATTGACAACCACTAATGATCAAGTGCACTTCTTGTTGTGGTTGGTTTGCTTTCTTTTGATCTTTGCTTGCATGAGAGAAAAACCATTTAAATCTTGCATGAAACATCTCTCTATTTGGGTGTTGCTTGCTTCTCTAGATCAACCCATTAGATTGCATCAACTAAGCATCTCCAATCGTTCCTAGAATCTCACTTCCATGTTAGCCATCCAAGCACGTGATTGCTTTCGGTTTACCTCAAGAGGGCGGCATGGTCCCGGCGGAAGAAGTGACCTCTCTCCAAGAACCATTCTTGATACTCACTTGATTTGACTTTGGTTGATTGATCCAAAAGACGGACTTGATATGATGAATAGACTCGATTCTTCTTTAAGTCCTTTTCTTTCTTCCAAAGATATCCAATGATCAATTTGAACTCAAACTTGCTCTCTCTTGAGTTTGGTCTTGATCTTCAACTAGAGTACAAGATGTGTACAATGTACACTCCCGAAATCAATGGCTTTTTGTACTCATTGTTTGTCATGCTTCTAACTCAATTCAAAAACCAAACTTAGGTGCCTCTCAAACACTTATCAACATGATTCCAACTGAAGGACCTTTCAATGAGAGTGACTCTTGATCAATCCAATAATTGTCACTTTTTCTGGCAGATTTTGTACATCTCAAAGAATGAACCATATCTCACAATGTACATGTTGAAATGCCACGAAATTTGGTGGAGATGTGCAACACTAAGTAATCTAGCAGCCACAAAAATTTGAGCTCCATAGCCCTTATGGATTGCTACCAGATTTCACACCTTTACGCACTACTACATGCTAAAAACTGCTGCAACATAGCTGACAAGTTCTACTCCAAAACCGAAGTATCCCTTGTTCAATCATCATGAAATTTTTACAGCATCTTGTACCATAAGTATAGAGCATGCATATCAAATTTCAAGCCATTCCAATAAGATTTGATCATCCAAACATGACTAAGCTCACAGCTCACTCAGATTTTGCAATAGTGGACAGATTTGAGCAATTGAGCTATGCTTCAACAATTTGAATCAAACTTGATGCTAACTTGTTTGAACACCATCACAAGACATATATCAATTGAAATCACATACTAAGAGTCATCTCATGATCATATCCATTCAAACCAACTTAAATTTGACTACTAAGCATTTAATCCATTCAAGCATCTCAAATTTGACTTCTAAGCATTGAATCCATTCAAGCATCTCATAGCAAGCAACATATGCATATATATCCAATTCAATCAACTCATATGCACCCAAATATGTGTGATCACTTAGGAATATACCTTTGTAGCTCATGATCATCAAATAGCAAGCTTCAACTCAAATATTTGCAAGCCATCAAATATTTCTAATAAACCACCATAACTTGAATTTGCACTTGTATGTTGTAGCACTTGGACTTCACTTGTCTTGACTTAGCATTGGGATATAATTGCACTAGGCTTCATTTCTTGACTCAATCAAATGATGAACAATATGAACTCAATTGAATCAAGCCTCCAATGCCATGGTACCTACATACATTCATCCGCTTTTTGATGGTACCCAAACTAGTTTGGGTCCTCTCAAGTTAGGTGCAACATACTTAGGTAAAGCCTTAGTATGAATAGCGGGATGTTTTGCAATAGCAACCGAAGAGGTATCATTGTCATCCTTTCTAAGCACAATATTATCATCAATTGAAATGGGCTTAGAATTGTTACCTAGGGGACATGAATGAGCCATGTGTCCCCTTTCCCCGCATAAGTAGCATCTTCTCTTTTGTTGAGCCTTTTCTTTCTTGCTCATTTGATGCTTCTCATTGCCTTGCTTCAATTTGTTTGCTTGAGCCTTCTTCTCAAGCTTGTTGGGACAATCCGAAGCTTAGGTGGCCCAATGTATCACACTTATGGTATTTGATGTGAGCCAAATCTTTCTTCTCAACTTGATTCTTGCTCATCATCTTGGCATCTTGAATATGAGTTGGATGCCTTGCATAAGCTCTTCCACCCCCTTCTTGTTTTCTTCTTGATCTTCAAGTCATCAATTTTAGCTTTATGGTTGGTCTTGACTTGATCTTGGGGCTTTGGTTGAGGTTTTTCTTGTTGCTTCAACTTGAGCTTTTCATTATTTGGACAAGCCTTTGCAAGATGTCCCTTTTCATGGCATTGATAGCACATGAAATGAGATAGCTTCGCCTTTTCTTGCTTCTTGACCTTCTTTGCTATCTTCCTCCCACTTTTGGTCATCTTTTTCTTGATGAACCCAAGACCACTCTTGTCATGAAGGCTTCTTGGATTCTTCACTATTTGCTCAAAGAGGACCTTAGAGTTGTAGCACCTCTCTAATCGGTTGCTCAAATTCTTCACTTTCTTTTTGAGCTCTTCATTCTCCTTCAAAAGGTTAGTCTCACAAGACAAAGAAGAAGAACAAGCATCTAAATATGAAGAACATGGCATAGCAAGTAAATCATTGCAAGAGGTGGATACATGCTTCTTGCCTACATCACAAGGGGTTAGCACAAATATGTGATTGATCAAATGACCCATGTGATGAGCTCTCACTAGTTTTAGATTCTTCATTTGAAAACTTCTTAGTGAGAAAAGCATGGTCTTGTACCAAGTTACCATGAGTAACACTAAGTTCCTCATGAGCCAATTTTAGCACTTCATGTGAACAAGTAGTAACATAAAGTAGATGCTCTTGTTGTTCACATGTTTTCTTTAGAAAAGAGTTTTCTTTCTCCAAATTCAAAGTTTTAGCTTTCTCTTTTTCTAAAGACATGGTCATGCTAGCAAGTTTACTAACAAGCTCATCATATGAATCATGGTGATCAATCACATTGTCATTTAATACCTTGGTGTTACCTAGTGACATGAGACAATATGTTGATGTAGTGGATGAACTTGGAGTAGCATCATCAACCGAGCATGAATCATCAACATTGCCATCAAGTGTGCTTGAGGTAGTATCATCACTTGCACCACTTGAAGCATCATCTTCACTTGACCATGAGGTGGAGCAATGTTGCTCATCATCCTCATGAACCACCACCTTTGGCGCCTCATCCTCCTTGTACTTGCCATCGTCCCATGTGGAGGCATCGTCATAGGTGTGCTTGATGTCCTCCCACAACACATGTGCGGACACCCTAGTGTTCACCTCCTCAAACACATCAAAACTCAAAGAATTGATTAGATACCAAAAAGCTCTTGAATCATGTTCAAAAAGATCCCTTTGAGCTTTGGTGAGATTCTTATGGTCCATCATGAAGGTGAGACCACTTGTGACAACCCACCACACTTTAGGTCCCATGGCACGAAAATGATCAAGCATATGGTGTTTCCACCGTGCAAAGTGTGTGCCATCAAAAATATGTGTGTCACTCAAACAAGCATCACTAAACCCTCTAGTTTCCATCCTCTCGGGCCGGTTAAGACCACTAAATGAGAGACCACGGCTTTGATACCACGTGAAGGGTCGAGATGGGGACTAGAGGGGGGGTGAATAGTCCCTTTTTAAAACTAATCGCACCGGCTAACCGAAACTAATGCGGAAATAAACTTATCGGTCTAGCCAAGACTTCACCCCTCTAACTAAGACTCTAAATCACCTCACAAAAGAACTTACACAAGAAGGGTGAGGTGACAAGCCTAGCTTGAGCTCCTAATCAATTCTAATGCAAGGTCACACAAACCTAAGCACTAGTACTTTAAACAAGGGTGAGCTCCTACACAATTCTAGTAAGCGCAAGCACAAAGCCCCTAAGCTCACTAGATGCACAATGGACAAGGCAACACACGCCTAACCTAAAAGCTCAAATTACCTAGCTACACAAGCTAAGCAAAGTAACTAAACAAGCTACACAAGCTAGATAGTTACAACTACACTACTCAACCACAAGCACAATATATATATGAATGTAAGAACAAAGCTTGTGATAAAGAGAATGCAAACCACCGTGAAGTGTGGACACAAGATGACACCGGTGATTTTTTACCGAGGTCTCGGGAAGCTTGCCAACTTCCCCCTACTCCTCGTTGTGTCGACCAACACTTTAGTGGTTCCACGGTTTGGCGAATCACCCGGTGATGATTCTCAAGCTTAATGGCCGATTGCCAAATCCCACGGTTTGGGAGCTCGATCGAGTCCCTCACACGGTGTGAGTCCTCTAGCCAATCCCTCGAGGGTACCGTGTGAACCCACACACAAGTGTGGTAGCTCAATGACACGCTCCACTAGAGTTGCTCTTCACGATCCCCGCGAGGTGAGCACGAACCTCTCACAATCTCTTCTTCTTGAGCACCGCACAAGCTTCCTTGCGTGCTTTCACGAAGTCTCTTGCCATTAAGCCGCCTAGGAGGTGGCAACCTCCAAGAGAAACAAGCACACCGGCTTGCAACACGATCACCTAGTGCCACACGATGCAATCTCTCAAAGCAATAGCACTAGAATCGCTCCTCACTTTGATTTGGATGAACTCTATCGATCACAAGTGAGTCGGAGGGCTCTCTAGCACCACAACACAAGCCACCAAGGCTAGAGTATGCTCAGCACCCGAAACAAGTCGGGTATGTGGTGTATAAATAGCCCAAACCGAGAAACTAGCCATTGGGGACGAAAAACACAGCTTACGGCCGGCACGGGACCTAGGCCGACCGGACTCACCGGCCCGAGTCCGGTCGCGAGTCCGGTCATAGCGTCCGGTCGACGCGTCCAGCAAAATTTAGGCTGCAGAGCTCTCTGCCGGACACACTGACCGGAGCCTCCGGTCGGTGCGTCCGATCGCGCCATCATGCGTCCGGTCGGACCACCGCTGGTAAAACGGCTATATCTCCTTCATCCGAACTCCGTTTTGATGATCTTGGACTCTATGGAAAGCTTACTCAGAGGGCTACACAACCCATATGGTTACTTGATCCAACTCACAATGGATCAAAGCAGTATTCTACTCTAAGAGCAGTCCAAGTGTCCAGAAACACCGAAACAACTTCTCCTTTGCAAATGTGCCAACACCACCAAGTGTACATCACCATGTGCATGTGTGTTAGCATTTTCACAATCATTTTCAAAGGATTTTCTCTTGCTCTTACCACGCCACTTTCGATCCTAACACATTGCAAAGTTAGATCGCTCAAGTGGCACTAGATGACCGATATGCAAACAAGTTTGCCCCTCTTGATAGTACGGCCATCTATCCTAAACCGGTCATAAACTTCTCTAAGCACCAATGACCGGCGAAATGAAATGCCCTATAGGTTATACCTTTGCCTTGCGCATTTCCATTCGCTCCATCTCCAAGTGCCGATGCAATACATGCACCAACACGATCACCAAATGATATGATCCACTTCATATCATCATATGACCTTCTTGGTCCATCGATCTTGACCTCACTTGCTCTTCACCGTTGTGTCGGTCCGTCGGCGCCAAGTCTTGCCCAAGCTTCACCGCCTCGCGGTCCATCGCTTCACCGCCTCGACTTGCCCTTCACACTTGGCCGGGTCCATCAAGCCAAGCCTTGTCTTGATCTTTCACCACCTTGGTCACATGACTCCATGTCATGTTTCATATGCAATAAAGCTCCTTCATTGCACCAACACATGTGAACTAATCTCTGTGTATTATCTCAATCACACATATTAGTTCACCTAATGTTGACACTCAATTACCAAAAACCACAAGGGACCTTTCGGGCGGCGAGGCGTGCGGAAGCTGGCGCTTGTCGATCGACTTCGTCGCCGCACCAACTTCGCTTTGTGAGAGTTCAACCACCCGGTCTCATCCCGGGTATGGAGCCCCTCGCACGGCCAAAGATGGTCGTCTCTTTCATTCCTCGCTTTTGCCTTGGTGCTAGAACGGATCCAACATCGGAGCATACTGGTTCCTCCTTCACCTTTCATCCAACATGAAGACCGCAGTTCAACTCTTTCCTTGGGATCCAGGAGGACAGGAGGACATAGCTGTCGTCCAAATTTATATTTTAGTTTCAAATTTATTTCCAATTTTAATCTTTAACAACGGGAAGCCGAGATGTAAAAGGCTTAACCCTAGATCACATCAGATTGGTCTGCAGCAATTATCCAGCTCGAGGGCGAGCTGGGTCTCCAAGGGTGGGGGAGATGTCATGGGCAGCTAGCAGGCTGCCAGCGTGCATCCAACGTCAAGAACAGAAGTAAAGGGGAGGCGGTCAGGGTCCTTGATTTTAGGAGCGATTGGCTCGTAGTTTGTTTGGCGGTTGGCCTATTTATCTCAGACGTGAACTCTTCAAGAATTTAAGCAAAAAGTATTATCAAACTAATCTACCTCTCCCAATGACTCTCAAGCGCCTAGGGCTGCTACCCTAGAACCAAGCCTGCGACGAGGGGTATAACCTCGTCGGAGAAGACACTATCGCCATGGCTCCAAGGTCCATGACAATTAGCTAGTTCTTTTTGTTGAACTTGTATGTTGGATGATGGATGGTGTTGTATGGATATATTTGGTACACTTTCTTTTGATCTTATATTATCTATCTATATTTGCATGTTGTGTGGAGTTATATGTAACAATTTGTCTAATGTTGCTGACAATTTTTTTTTTTAAGAAAACAGGGGGTAAAATTAAATGTACACAAGAAAAATAGGGGTATTTTCACAGAGGGCAAAGTTTTCCTAAAAGGCCAAATTAACACTGTTACATCCTAATAACAGAGTAAGGGTAAACTTGAGCTTCGTTTTTACAAAGCAGTGGTAAAATTGCAACATTATGAAAAGCGAGGGTAAAGTCACAATTGGTGTTTCAGCAAGGGTAGAAACACAATAGCCCCATATAATAACCCCCCGGATAAATTGGAAGACATTCGAGATGTCGATTACCGGTTAGGCATTGTTCGTGATGTTTGGTGTTCATCATGTTTGGTGTTGACCTTGTTTGGCAATGTTCGCGATGTTTGTTGTTCATGTTATTTGGCACTGTTCGCGATGTTAGGTGTTCATGTTGTTTGGCATAGTTCAGTGTTGTTCACCCTCACTTTGTGCACTATAGTTTTTTTTATTCGCTTTTTTTGTTTACTTTTTGAAACAATGTTAGCACACCAGATGTTGCTCCCTAAGCCTATGTAGTGTAGTGCATGTTCGGGCTAGTTTGTGTTAATTGAAGGTGCACCACGGGAAAGCGATCTGAAATGCGAAACTTTATTTGTTTGTCTTGAATACATCATGTTTTTGTGGTACATTAATAGTGTTTTGTGGTAATGAGAGTGTTAGGTCTTTGTTTCGACATTACAAAGCTAGGTTGGAGTTTTGCTAATTTTAGAGTTGAAGTAGGTATTTGTAGGGATGCCAACTTCGGTGGACGATTCTTTGTGCAAGCATGGTGTCGGCCAGGGAGCGCTCCTAGTTTTTGCTAGACTACATCCTATATTGGTTATTGGCAAGACGGATCCTGAAAAATATATAGGGAGTTGCCCTCTAGACAACTTCAGGCTCTCCTCAAGGTGCATCCACGACAAAAATCCTAGGGGGCTAAGGGGGTTCCATGGGTCCAACAACCATAGGGGGGGCAGCTAGAGCCTTGCCCACCTCATCGCTGGATCCGTCCCTCCATTCCTAATTGTTTGGATTAAGAGCCACTTATTGTACTCTTGTTTCTAATAAAGTGTTTTGTGGTACATTGGTTGACCATACAATGTTTGGCTGGTCATTAGCCTACAAGTATATTGTAGTTTTATGTATCTCTTTTTGCAATCTTTAAAGCAAACAAACAATCTAGATTCACCTAGATCTATCATAATTCAAAATCAAACTTGATAAGTTTTAGTTCCCCTAACCCAAATGGAGGTTGTTTTTGTGCAACAGTTCACATATTCGTCTTCCTCCTCATGACGACACCCTCTCCCCTATGCAACAAGTCTACTCCACGGTTGGCATCCCTTCTCATCGACCACATCCTCGCGCATTTACCACGCACGTTTAGTGAATCCCACCGTCCCACCTTCCTCTCACCGCCGCTTCCTCAACCTAGCCCTCTCCTAAACATAGGGAAACACAGCCACTATTGGCATCCCCATCCTCACCCCTATCCCTAGCCCCAGAGTCCACCACCTGGGTGTCAAGAGCTCTCACCACCTCACCAAACCACCCCCTTTTGCTCCCGCTCCCGCTCCTCAACCTTGCCCTTCCATAATCACATGGCAGGATGCCAACAAGTTCCACCACGACGTCCCCTCTAGCCACCCTCACCCAACTGTGGTCTCCCACCACCATATGTCTGCCTTCATCGTCGTGTCATGACCCTCGTACAAAACCTCCTTCTAAGGCCACCAATGATTGGATCCCAAAGTTAGGAAACTCTAATGTCGGCAAGATCCTCCTCGTCTCCATTGTCAGTGACCCCCAAACCCTAATGTGGAACGCTGGTGATTGGATCCACTGCCATCGATAGTAGTGGACTTTGGGCCACATGGTCACTCACTCGACTCTAAATGTGATGGATCACGTAAACAAGATCGTGAGCCATAAAACCATGGCAGATAAAATTGCCTTCGCTTCTTTGGACCTAAAATCTATAGGGCTCGACCCAAAACCCGCACTTGTGTGGTCTCCCACAGCCGCTTGTATGGAAACCAAAACGAATTTGACCAAGCGCAAGTCATAGGTCATATGGAAAGCATTGTCCCCGGTTCCCGCTAGTATCAGATTTCGATCTCCTCAAATAGGCATCGATGATCCCCAAACACACATTTTTCCACAACAAGCACGAAATGTCAGACATTTATGGGTGGTGACACATCAACCAACAACGATAGTTGCATCCGCATCTACGGCCCAAGAAACTTCAAGGATGAGATGAGATCAGATAGTTCTTGCCAAGATCAAGAGGATCCATGATGAGGTGAAGATTGATAACGCTTGTGCTAAAGCCTTCTCGATCCTGCTAACAACATCCTTGTGAACATCATCATCTCCAACTCCAAAGGTGCCTAAATCTAACTCCTAATGTTTGTCATCTCCAACTCGAAGGCCCTAAATCTAACTCTTAATGTTTGAAGGAGGGTCGCTTTTTGAACTTATATCATCTTTGGTTCCACTAAATTTGTATCTGGTCCTATGCACATCATAGATGGGAAAGTTGGTATGTGAATTTTGATAAATTAGGCTTCCTCTTACTGTCTCTACGACCTGAAACTAGGTACAAGTTTGGCATTGTTGTTCCACTAGTGCAACCAATTGTTGTTAGAGGACTGAAGTGATTTGGGCATAATTGGAGAACTATATGGATTTGAAATTAGTTGTTGATGACAATTATTTAACTAGTGTAGTGGCCATTTGTCTAGGATAAGGTTGGAGATATATTATAAAGTATACGTGCTTGTTCAATTACGCCATCAATGTTTTTGGTGAAGGCTCAATTATGAAAAAGAAGATATCAAAGGGCTCAAGGCCATACAAAGGTGCAAGCCACCAAATACCGAGTCATGGAGATTTGAGCTAAGGCTGTTATTGAAGAATAGTCAGATACAAGTCGAAGCCTAGCCAGAGACAAAGTAGTCCCTAGACTATCTATGTATAGACGAAAGTTTTGTACGGAGTCTGAGTTGTAATTGGGCCACACTCAGCAATAGCAATCCAAACCCTAGATAACTTCTTCCACCCGCAGCCTCGACGACCACAATCAGAAGATGGAGAACTCCAAGAATTCTAAGCGACACACTGAAACTGTAGTAGCTCAATCACGCACTCTACACAAATCTAACGACGGATCCGGATCAATCACCTGACTAGGGTTTTCTCGAGTGGCGGGCACAATAAAAATCCAATCTAATGTATTACATGCCAGACATAGGCTCACACAGGCATAGGAACTTACTGGACCACGACGCAAGGGTCCATTGACGTGACTCATCAGCCCAACCCATATTAATTAAAATAAAGCTAATTAACACTAATGCTAGCAGATGTCTAAATATATATGAAAGTATTACGGCCACACGCTAATCAACAATGAGGACATGTGACCTTCACCTGTGCGCCAGCAGCATGAAGCACATAACGAGCACTTCTCCAAGATTTCTCTGAGTGCAATAATACACTACTGGAAACATGTGCTTTGCCGAATTTGGATGTGCTCGACAAAGCCAATTTGGCCATCGGCGAAGGCTTTGCCGAGCACTGTGCTTTCGGGATAGGGCCTCGGGAAATTTTCCACGGCGGAGGCCCTATGCCGAGCACCGAAGCACCAACCTTCGGCAAAGACATTGCCAGTACCGGTTCTTGGCCGTCGGCAAAAAAAGCTGTTGTTACGGCCGTTGTGGCGGCGGACGGTTCTGACTTTCTTTGTCGACCACCGCCCATTTGATCTCTCGGCATAGTATTTTTTAAAAGATTATTATAAAATTCTTTGCGAACACTGCTACCCGAGAACTCGGCAAAGAATTCTTTTTTAATTTCACTGAAATTCTTTGCCGAGCACCTACACCGGGAACTCGGCAAAGAATTTTTTTTCTTTTATTTATGAAATTCTTTGCCAAGCACCGACCACGGTGCCGCTCCGCAAAGTCTATTTACTATTTTTGTGGGAAATTATTTGCCGAGAGCTCAACGAGTTGGCTCTCGGCAAAGGTCCCTTCTTTGCCGGCGCCACTCCCACTACGCTCGGCAAATCTGGGAGATGGATTTTTGGGCGGTCAATCTTCCCGGGTTTGCCGAGGTCAACGCGCTTCGGCAAAGCATCCTTTGCCAAGAGCACCACTTTGCAAAGCCTATAAAATTGTCATTGTTTTTGCTTTCCACCTTTGCCGAGAGTTTCACGTCGGGCCTCGGTGAATCGGCGTTATTGATGGCGGTTATCTTGGGCAGGTATCTACCGAGGGGGGGGTCACATCGTAAAAGCGGGCTCTCGGCAAATATCGGTTTGCCGAGAGGAATGATTTGCCGAGGGTGCGTCTCTTGGCAACGATGCCGTTCGAGGGTTTTTTGTTGGCGATAGCGGCCGTCGACAAAAGAATTTGTTTTTGCCGAGAGCCGGTTGTTGGGGCTCTCGGAAAAACAATGTACCCTACAACAGCGGTGCCGTTTCCCGCGATGATATTTCAACTTTCACACAACCAATATAAATAAATCTTCTTGATTTTCATCTTCTTCTTTCTTGAAAGATGCACTCTTAAATAAGATCAGTGACGAAAGACCACTTGGAGCAAATATTTCTCTAGCCTTTTTTATAAATTTTTCATTAGAAGAAAACCCACCAAATTTTAAGAAAGATGGATAATTCATACTTTTAGATAACAAATCCTCTGGAAAAATATCTTGAGGAGCCATGGGCTCATCACTCATTTGTACTCAGCTATTAGGTCTTGTACTTTTGATTAAAATCAAATATCTGAGGGGCTACTATCGTGCAACATATTGTATGTTGGGGACCCTGCTATTGTGTACATGGTCCAATTACATAGCCTAGGGGGTTGCAAAACAATCTCTAGGGGCCATTTGTAGCCCCTAATTTTTAAAAAAAAAAAAACAAACGCGATTAGGAGAATTGATGAAAACTTCCTCTCCCGCCTCCTATATAAAATGGGAGAGGGGAGGGGTATTAACTTCGACCATCATTCATTATAATATCTCTCTACTTTCACCTCACATGGTCATCTCTCTCTCTCCACCCGCACCTCTCATGTTCGGCTAATAACCAGTTTTTAGCATTTGCTCTTTTACCCGATGCTATGTTTTTTGCGCAAGTATGGTCCTTAATTTCTAAGGTTCTAGGGGTCTAGATTGGTTTTGATTAGCAAAGTGGTGGTTAACTAATAGGAAACCTAACTCTAGGAACCAAAATCGGCCTCGTTTGTATGAGTCAAGAAAAGCGAGAATTCAAGAAACCTGTAGTATTGATGAAATCATTATGTGATGCCAACTCGAGGAGGTTTGAAAGCTGCCCTTTGGAGAGACTTTAGAATAATTTAGTTCGTTTAATGCGCATCTTTATGTCGTATTCAAAATCTGCTTGTGCATATAATTCTTCAATCAAATGTGTTGGATGACAATTTCCATCATGCTTTCATTGAAATAAAGGTGGAAGGAAAAGATGATGATGACTGCGCCGGTGTTGCGGGTAAAATAACTTTTCTCAAGGATATCAGGGAAAACTCTCATTTATGGAGAGAGATTAGAACACCGGCTAGTCAAAGTCTCCATAATTGACCGGATACTAAAACAAATCATAAGTTATAACATTTCCGGTCGGTCTGAGAATCTTTCAATATGAAAAGATGAAAATTTACTACCACTTTCATAAGAAAGAGGTCATCCATTGTCGACTTTCCCTAACACGAATTGCCTTTATCAAATTCTTCTAGAATCCCCACAAAATCACATAAAATAGTATATGTAGTGTTCGCATCAAAATCGTCTTTTTGTTGGTTATAGAAAATAAAGATCTAATTATTGTTAGCTTATATGGAGAAAGCAAATCCTTTGTTGTATGTGATTTAAAAATAGCTCAAACTAAGAAACCCAACATAGGGGTTGTTCTAATTTCATATATATAACTTGCAGCTAAAATTAAGAGTTATTGTTCATATATTGTAAATAAAAGTCTATTGCTTGATATTTGGATTCAAGAAATACATTCGTTTTGAAATTATAGTTATCTAGAGTGTTGCACAAAAGTATGTGGAATCTTATGAACCACAATTTACTTTCATTAGAGCATAATAACATGTACTACATGGGATTTCAAAATGGTGGATCACAATCAAAGGATGGACCAAACATTGTGCTTATGGAAGGTCGGCATTGCATGGCACCGACAAATCCTTTTTATTCAATATCTTGTTCTCACAAACAAGTTGTTATCTATGACTTGGAAAATCAAGTCATCGGGGGGACTGGCTACAATCTGTAAGTACTAACACGCCCAACCTGCTCATTTTGAGTTAATTAAAGAATAGCGTATGCCTCAAACAATTAATCAACATGCATATTTCTTGGACGTTGGTAGCGTCTAGATCCAATCTAGATTGGGCCGTGGTGAAGTCGGGGTGGACTTGGTCGATGCCCATAGAGTCGGTGATGACGTCGGTGTTGTCATTGTGATGTCGATGGATGTGGTGATTATCTCTTTTGCCGTGAGGTTCAATCGGCCGTGAGGATTGGGCGCCATCTCCATGGGCGCGCATTTGCTCGTGGGCATGCATGCACTTGTCTAGATTAGCGAGTTCTTGTTTGGTGTTGTTCGTATTGGTGGTGGAGAGATCTGTGAGGGTGGTGGAGATCTGCAGCATGTAGTTCTTCAACATAGTTGCATATGTTGCGTTTAGTTGGAAAAAAACGGTGGATTTCTTTTCCCAATTGTTGAGGGCGGCGTGGAAGTTCTCCATGATGTGATGATGTTGTCGTTCATGGTGGTGGCGGCAATTGGATGCACAAAGGATCTTAGTGGTCGCACGATACCAGATGTAATAGGAGTGACCTGGGGTCACCGATAACATGGTGGAAGGTGGCGGCTAGGGGACGACGTGCGGTGTGGGGAAGGGATGGATGGTGGCTAGGTTAGGAAAGTAGAGAGAGATTGAGGAGGCCCGAGACATGATGAAAGCCCATTGTTTCTATTTCTTTCATTTTTTAGAATTACACAAGATGCTTGAGACACTCACAACACGCATGCACAAAGCACCGGGATTTGAACCTTGGTGGGTAGCGTCCCACTGGACCGTCCTACCATTGGACTACAAGCCAATTTGTTTCTATTTCTCTCATCTAGGACCTTTCATCATGCACCATAAGCAAAGTCTCCCACAGTTTCAAAAAGCCCAGAGACATATCGCAATATATTTCGGTGATTTGACCAGCTTATTGTTGAAAACCCAATGGTTTCTGTCTTCCAAATACTCCAACTAATGGGGACGTGTTTTTCGATCTTCCATCGAGGTTCAAGATAACTATCGATTTGTTCGGGCCCGACACACCAATCTGACTTCGGATCATAAAGACTGAACCACGTAACCTTAGCACCACGACTCCTCACGGTTATCAACCGTGTCACAAGCCGGTTGACCTCGCCAAGAAGGCTAATCCTGTTGTGAATTGAAGAACACAAGTAAGAACAAGATAATATGCAACTCAAGTAAAGTGACAATTGCAGATGTATGATTAAGATCGAATGTGGGGTTTCACAAGCCAATAACGGTAATTGTTCAAAGATAGATTGGTCTACAAAGCAAAACCCAAACCCTAATGGAGGCGGCGGTTGCTGAATATATGACCTAAAGGGCATCCAAGGACCCCCTACTCATGTCCCTATGCAGCCCTAACACGTTACAAGGCCCAAACGGCCCAAAAGACGGCGACACAGCGTCTTGACAGATTCTGGACGTCAATTTGTTTCGTCGATTCCCCTGGAATGGAATTTGGGCCTCAAACCAAAGCCATTGGTTATCTTATAAAATTATCTTTCCATCCATATATGCATCATCGAAAACGGAGTCCGTGACGCAACCCGGGCGTCCGTTTTATTCTTGGATTGGTCCAGCAGCAGCCCGAGATAGACTCGAACTTGACGTTGAGTTGGCCTCCAACTTGGCTTGGGACGCCCTTGCTGGCCTCCTAAAGTGGCGGCCAAGGTGGAGGACGTCCTTGGGCATCCGAAGATGTTCTCCACGTCCTTGGGGCATACTCCAACTTGGGTCGGGAACCCAAGGATGAATATCAGGCCCATGACGGCGATGTTGCTTTTCGGTAAAGCAGCGACAGATTGTCTTGATGATTTGAAGGCCTTGCCGACCTGATATTGAAAGTAGGACCAGATCTATTTGAAAGCTTATGAATAATCTTTCCATCAAGTGCTCATTGACCTTGATTGCACTTCGGACGAAAGAGTTATGGTCTTCCCAATGGAGTCTTGTCATGCTGCCGCCGACGAACGAAAAGCGTAACTCCGGCCGGACTTGCACTTTGAGGACCATTTATACCTACAATCAAATAGTGACACGTACATGTGGAACCAAGTGAATTGTAACAAATATCACTATGCAAATTTGGGAGTAAGCTCACTTTATCTTTAGCTTTTATGAGTGTATCCATAGGTGTCATACGCTCGCAATGATAGAAACGCTCTTGGACCTCTCCACCTCCCCGCTATTCAACAAATCTTGGAAGTTAGGCACACAAATAGGCCCATGAGTCCATCTAAGGCTAACCCTTACTTAGACCCAAATTAATTGGGGAAATATTACGGTTGACAAAAAGGTGGTCTAAGGTTTCAGATTTTCCACAATACTTGCACAGATCAGACCCTTTCCCATTCCTCCTCTTGTGCTATATTACAGTTTGGACTCTGTCATGCCACATCGTCCACAAGAAATTTTTATTTTCAAAGGTAGCTTAGCCTCCCAAATTTTGTGTCAGTCTTCCCCGGATTGAGCATAAGTATGTAAAGTGATCGTAGTGAATTGATTGATGCCTTCAGGCTTCTGTTGTCGTCGGTTTGATCATTTTCCTTGTATGTACACACGTTTCCATGGCTTTATTAATTCTTTTCTCGTTTTTTTTTTCTTGTTGATGTATAGAAGTTTACACCATGCACGGATCTGAAGTTTTCTTTAGGCAGCTTGCCGTGGTAGCACTGGGGGTCTCGGTATGTGTGGAACTGTAGTTTGTGCATGGATGGTCTTTGCACAGCCGATCCGTGCATCGCAGGATCCGTCCGTCGGGTGTCTGTCCGGTATCACTACAGAGCTGCCCGGTAGTAACTAGAGTGTGTTTTGGGTGAAATATTTTGGGTTCGATGTCACATCAGATCTTTGACCAGATATCGGAAGGGGTTTTCGGACACATGTTGGATGAATCTTTTGAGGCCTTTGACCGCGTCATTAGCACATGTTGGTTACTGTAGCACTTATGATTAATTATGGATTAATCATGGACTAATTATGCTTACCAGATTCGTCTCAACGTGTACATACAAACTGTGCAATTAGTTTTTTATTTTACTTACATTTAATACTCTATGCAAGCGAGGGAACACAACCCAAAATATTTTGGGTTGCAACTAAACACAGCCTAGTAATACACCGACAGGGAGATGAACACAGAGACCGACATAAAAAAGACTGGCCTGGGATCCCAAAGTCACAAATCCATAACTAAACTCACAATGGCAAATCCTACTGTCGTGCTCATCCCATTCTGCGTTCCAGGCCACCTCACATCCATACTCGAAGCTGGCAAGCGGCTGCTCGGCAGAAGCCCAGACCCATGTCGCTCACCGTGCTCGTCACGCAGATGACCATGAATTTTTGAGCAGCGCAAGTCGTAGGTGCTATAGAAAGCCCCGTCCCCCGGGTTCCCGCTAGTATTCGGTTTCGCTCTCCTCAAGTAGTTCAGGTTCTGATCGGAAACGCCATCGCCGTCCTAGTCCAATCCGGATCGCTGATCTCTCCATATATTGTCCCCTCGACACCTCCCCTCTCGCATAATAATCCGAGAAATTAAAATCCCCACATCCAAGCCAAGCAGCCCTGATCCTCCAACCATGATGATCTGTGGTCTCCTCCCGTCCTCCCTGAAGCCGCCGGCGCTCTCCGTCGACGACAACGCTGCAGCTAAGGAGAAGCTCTCGTTCCTTCTCCTCGAGTTTGAGGCCTACATCGCCAAGCGTGACAATGCCACCACCGCCTTCTCCAAGATGTCTGATGGCAAGAAGATCCAGGTCACCTTGTGCACCCGCCGCCCGCCGCGCCTCTCCTACTTGTGCGTCCACAGCCCGGACGCCTCCGAGATCAACTTGGAGCCGACTATCCTTGCCACGGAGGAGCAGTTCATCTTGCTCCGCGTCACAGTCGGAGCTAAAGGGCGCACCGACAGGCATCTCGAGTACTATGTCTACGGGGCCGAGGGGCCATCGCTCACGCTCCTCCCACAGCCTCCAACGGGCTACTTCTTTGATCATACCAACATTGGTATCCTGCCATACAAAGACGGATCCGGATACATCCTCGGCGGGCTAAATCGAGAATGTTGGTGGGAGCCCGATTATAAATTCAGCTTCTGTATGTACGACTCCAAGCTGGGACGTTGGGAGCCCCTCTCCCTGTCGCTGAGTCCTACTGAGTTGGAGGAACAGGGTGGCGAGGAGGAGTTCATCCATGATAACTGCAAGGTAATGGCGATGGGAGATAGTGGCACGTTGGCCTTCGTCGACCTCTGGCGGGGAATCGTTTTCTGTGATATGGGACTCCCTCCTTCGATGCAGAATCCATCCGTGCGTTATATTGAACTGCCAGAGCCCCTTCAAAGTAGCAACGATGCACGCCTCTACCGAGACATTGCAGTCGTCGGCAATCGCCTCAAGTATGTCGAGCTAGAAGTGCTTTATAAAGCCAGTGTCCTCTACGTGGATCAATTTCTCAGAGATGGTTGGATGGCTGCTACATGGACATTGCAACAAGATAGCGGCGAGGACTTTTGGGTAGAAGAGGACAGGATTATGGATTCCCAAAACCTCAAGGTCGACCCTGAGTTGTACTTCAAAGTGCTTCCAGAGGTGAAGAACGACGAAGGAGCCACCTTGCGTCCTTTCAAGGGACTTGATGTTAATCAACCGGTGCTCAGTCTAGGTGGTGGAGGTGATGGTGGTATGGATACCATTTACTTCACAGCCAAACGAAGCCGTGGAAATGCCGAGGGATGGGTTATTTGTGTGGACCTAGAGAACAAGGAGCTACTGGCGGCGTGTTCATTTCCTTCAGAAAGATACAGAGCCACCAACTTTGCCTACATTCACAGTAGAATCTCCATGCATCTAAAGTATTCAGGTAACTATGATTCTATTTCATACTGAATATTCTCTTGATGGCATGTCTTCTGGGCATAATGTAAATTATTAGTTAGGTGAGGCATGCATGGCTAGTATAAAGTAAATTATTAGTTAGATGAGATAAAAAAAAAGTGGCAGCTTATTTTTCTTACAGAAGCGACTGACATGTGCTGTTTTGTTGGGTGCAGAAGAAGAAAAATACCTGAAAGAGGGACCCGAAGGAACTTCACCGCTCCAATCCACCGCCAAGAAGTGCTCCGCATTGGAGTAGGATCTGGGGTGGGCAGAGCTCGATTGATCTTGAGCCGATTGAGATCCTCTGCAGTTTTAGTGGCTGACGCATGGGCCTACGCTGGGTGGGGCGACACTTATCTCCTTTACGGCACCTTGTTTAATCTATTCAGTAGTCATGATGGATCTAAAGAGAGACAAATGTAATGTCTAAAATTAGTTCAATGCTGTTTGGTATCGATCTTGTCAAAGCCTTCTCTCTCGCACGAGCTAAATGTCAATTGGCATTGGTACATACAAAACTCAGTAGCCTTGTTACACTTATTTCATTTCATTTAAGAGTGGAATTGGTACTTACAAAACTCAGTAGCCTTATTACATGAACTGATGCATGGCAGCTCCAGCTCATCTCACCAGTTGGCATCGTACCAGAATCAGTGTTAACATGTACCGTTACAGCACCGTTCTGTACATTCTTATCAGGGTTACCTAATCATCATCAAAATAGTATTTATAGTATGTACACCGTGACTATAATGCCTCTAGGCTTCGCCATCCCTCTTTGGGGATTGTGCATTTGGCTACCTCCCACGGCACCCTTCAGTTATATCCAGAAAACACAATCGTGAAACAGCATGACGAGTGTTCTCCATATCAAAATTTTGCATAAATTGCCTTATCTGTTCTTGGCGGCTCCTTCCCCTACTTCATCAACAAAAGGGCATCACGATGACGCCCTAGGAGGGTCAATGCAGTTGCAGCTATGTGATGGGCAGTTAGGCCAGCCAAGTCAAGTTGTTCCACCAGTGAAGCGTGTTCAATGTACCTGTCTGGTAGCACAATGGGTCGCCACTGCAAGTTATAAAGAAACGGGCACCTTGAGATTAGCACACAGAAACAACAAAAATCAGTAGATAACTAAACACAACCTAAAAATTGCTACCAATTAACACATCAAGAACGCTGGAAAGTATAGCAGCGAAGCATGCCATTGCAAGATCACAGAACAAGCTTCATGCTGGGTAGAGGTTACAAACAGCATCACAAAGTGACAAAGGTACCTTTATTCGGCCATCAAGTAGACCATCAAGTGAAATAAACTGTGAGACATGTGATCCAAAGCCACCAACTGTTCCTTCTTCCACTGTGATAAGAAAACTATGCTGCTGGCATAGTGTTCTGATTAGATCGATGTCAAGTGGCTTGCAAAATCTGGCGTTTGCAACTGTCGCCTGAATGCCAAAGTTGGATAAAAGAGATCGAGCAATCAAGCATCTCTGGACCACCTCGCCATAGCCAAGAAAAGCTATCTCTTTTCCCTCAACAAGAATCTCTCCTTTACCAATCTGAAAAAGGGTATGGAGAACATCACAACCTGTCCACACTTCAAAATATCTCATAACATTGTGACCAGTGAGAACATAAAGGGGACATTTATATTCTCAGGATGACAAAGCAAATCTCTCTTGTTTTCAAAGCAATGGATTGCTTTATATTTTTTGTAATGGTAAGAAATACATAGAGGTGGTACACTGCTTAGACATCTTTGTGTGCAGCCCAGTAATATGGTAGATGTGCTTGAAATTTTAGGGCTGTACTATTTGCAGGTAATGTTTTTTTTAAACATATTTGCAGGTAATGTTGACTCAGAGCAGAATATACTGAAGGGAACCTACCTCAAGTGGATTCCCATATGTTAAAGTTCCACTAGTCCCAACAATGGAACCCCTAGGATAGCGGAAGCAAATAGGTTTGTCCTCGATCATTGCAGCAGTTGCCACCATGTCAATAAGTTCATCCTCATTAGATGGTGACATGACAATCATGTTTGGCAAGCATGACATGAATGTAATATCAAATGGTCCTGAGTTAGTTGGGCCCTCAGACCCCACCAGACCAGCATTTGTGATAGCAAATCGAACTGGTATCTTTTGCATGTCCACATCTTCAACTATCTGCCATACATGTGAGCTTTATGAAATGTAATATACATAGCAGTAAAGCAGCCTCACAGATCTGGTGAATTAATTGGAGATTATGCACATATTAATTTAGCAGCAGTATGTGTTGGCACCTGATCATATGCTCGCTGAAGAAATGTGGATGGGATTATGCAGAAAGGCTTTAAACCTCCACATGCCAAACCAGCAGAAAAGGTAACAGCATGTTGCTCAGCGATGCCCAAGTCAAAAAATCTGTCTGGGAACCTGGACTGGAATAAGCGGAGTGATCGATCCATTCCCATGCCGCCATGAACTACCACAATGCGCTTGTCATTCTCTGCTTCTGCTGTTAGTGCTTCTACAAAGCAGTCATTATATGTCCTAGAAAATCCAGTTTCTAAAAATTTAAGAAGATCGTTGCTTTCGAATTTGAAGGCCCTGTTGTCAGTAAAAAAAAGTTAATCTGTAAAAGATTCATTCAATTTATATAGATTGTATACGTAAAAAATCATTAAGGACTCTAGGAGGGCAAGTGTACCATGATTGCAAAAGGATCAGTACATTAGCACCCGTAGACTCAGTGTATTAGAATGTGGAAACCTAACCGAACCTGTAAATGTTGTGACTTACATTGAGCCTAAGTTGCTAATCAAGACTTATATACATATTTTTAAAAAGCTTCTTTGGCATGAGTACTGACACTTCTTCGCATTGCCATGGTTCTTCCTCCCATAGATGAGGAACCCGAGTGCAGAGGTAACAGAGCAAATAAATAAATAAATAAATACTAGGCATGACTCCTAATTCAGCAAAAGAAAAGTAAAACAGCATGCATATTTTGATAGTGACCTGTATTACAAACCTTCCTCGTTTGCAGTTATTTGACTTCTAATATTTCCACCAGTGTCACTTTCAGTCCCAGTAATTACATGTACAAGTACTGGGCCAGTTGAATCTAGGCTTGCAACCTCCTTTAGTACACAGATGAGATCATCAATGTTATGCCCATCAATAGGACCAATATAATATAACCCAAGTTCTTCAAAAAAGAGTTGCTCCATGGGGACCTATCATACGCGAGCATACTCATCAACTTTAGCAACAAATTCATGCATTCCTTTGCCAAACCATTTGGCAAGTCCCTAGGAAAAAAAAATTCGAATATCAAAATGGGAATATTCATATAGCATAAGACTACATAAATCTCAAAGTAATAAGAATAAAGCTGATTTTCTAGATAATGAAATCGGAGCTATACAATTATAGGCATTCTAGAATGTCCAATGCTGTGTTTACAATGCATTCTCAAGGGATATAAACATTTACCTTTGCAGCCTCCCTAAACCTCCTAAATCCTTTGCTGGATTGAATCTTGCTGAGAGCACTAGAGAAGGCATTGACTGACATCTTTGGCCAGCCATCTGCTTTAGGAAGCAAGGTATGACAGCTATCATTTAGAATAACTACCATGTTGGAATCGAGGAAACCAGCATGGCCCATTGCCTCGTACACCTGGCCAGCCATGGTTGTCCAATTACTCATAACTGTCACTATTCGATTTTTTCTCCCATTTATATCCCTTGCAACCGCCATCCCTGAGAAAAAGTAACTCTCAAACTATACATATATAAAGGAAATAAAACTCTAAAAGACTGTATAAAATAAGCAAGGTTCAGGAAATACTGAAAGGAGCTTGGATTTTATCATTATGTGTAAAGTTATGATGATTAATCTGTCGGCTGTAATCATTGTATGTTGTGAGGATTCCGTGCAATTTTACACAAAAAAAAAAAAAACAGGAACTAAATCACTGAGCAGAACGATTTAATCTCTTAGTGCTGCATACATAGTGGATTCAGAAACTAAATCCAACTTTATTGAATGTTTCAAGTAGACAAGCCATTAATTAAAAAAGCATACAGGTGAAAATATCACTAAGAAATGACTCTGAGAACCGTGTCAATTCCATTCCACTTGCAGGAATTCTGTTCACTAACATAGATACAATTTGACATGCAAGACAGTAATGAACAAATAGAGGAAGTACCAAGGCCAGCAGATAGACTATTGCATCCATGTCCAGCACCAAAGGGATCATACTCGCTCTCAAAACGTGATGTGAACCGAAAGGCCGTTTTTCTGTCTAATAGTATGAAATAGAGAGCGCCTTCCGTTGAGAATCTTGTGCGCATATGCCTGTTGCAAGAAAACTATTGAGCAAAAAAAAAGGTCGAAGATGACAAAGTTGAGTAAAACAAATATCTTATATTCAAAAACAGTAACAAAAGATGTCTTACATGTTGACCAGCATCCCATAGTATCTTATCCATTGGGGCATTAAACACATAATGTATAGCAATTGTCAGCTCCACAACTGAGCGACCAAGACCACATGGTTGGCATTTTCTGGACATTATAAAAGCTATTTCAGAACGAACTTCGTCGGCCAACTGCTTGAGCTCCTGTTTTTGTTTAGGTACACAAGGGTCAAAATTTCTCAAATCATATGTATATTATTACTACGAGAGAGGAAAACCAAAGAGTGACTCTGGCGACCTTACTAGATAGATTTTTCAAATGAATGGGCGCATCAATCGTGTCCAGGATCGGAGTAGGATCCTTCTCCCAGAAAAAATCATCAACATCAGGTAGTGCCGCCACTCTCTGAGTCAAGCCATGCACAAGAGTTGCGGCATCAGATCACAGACCAGACGTCAATGATATATGTGAAATTTGAAGCTAAAAATCAACTCAGAAACTACTTTTTGTTATTAAGCAACTTGGGGAAGAGCATACCCTTGAAAGTGAAGCTGGTGATATTGTCAGCAGCGGCTGTCTCGAATATATAGGATTGCGTCTCAAATACCGAAGAGTGTGGAAAGGGTAGTTTGTGGGGTGCAGAACAGCAAACTCGTCATAAACCATATTACGGCGGCGGAGGGCCGAGAAACGCGCCCGTGTCCATGGCGCCAGCCAGCCGAAGGCCCCAAATCCTGCAATTTAACGATCCATTTCTAAGAAGAAAAAACCCGATCCGTAGTAGGACAGCTGAATCTAACGAACAAAACTTCTTCTCCTCCAAATTAACAACACCAATCAGCTTAAATCTGAACGGAAAGCTACCACAAACCGGCCAGCACAAGGCGCCACCGCCGCCCGTGATCTCCCCTCGCGCAGCTGTGGATAGACCACCTTATTTCGATTTGGGTAGATGCGGAGCATTCCAACATCTTGGCGACATGAGAGAGCTAATTGACATAAAAGTTTTAATCTTTTTCCTATCCTACTATATTTCATAGAATTGATTAATCCCACTAGAGTGCGTTCAACTATAGTTTAATTGCGGCGACTTTTCACTATGCGGCCCGCGGAAGGCTAATCAAGTAAAAAATGCGCCATACAAATCTAATTAAAGAATAACATGGAAAAATCTTGGATTAAAAATTTACGATTAGATCCTCCACAATGTGCTAATCTAACTCAACTTTCCCCTAATGTTATATCGTTGATTACTATAGTGTCATAATATTTATACTCTTTTCTACAAATATAGTCAAAACTTAAATGGTTTAAATTAAGAGATGTTGATAACGAACATAACGTGTCGGTACTTGACACCAATAGCGAGAACAGAGTGTGGAAGAAACACAAATGAGACGAGTAGTTGACATCAAGAACAAAAGAGCAGAGGGTGAAAGGAACACAAATGAATAGAGGCCAGCCCTTCTCTCCCTCCCTCTGGGATTGTTCTCTTTATTACCCCTGGTGGTGTTGGTATTTACAAAAATGCCCCTATAAGGTTACAAATGGGCCTCAGAGCTTGTATTCACAAAAATGTCATCAAGTGCTACAAACAACTTTTAAACATATATGGCAAACTCTAAGCTGTACAATTAAACCAAATAATGATGGGATCACCAACATATAACACACCCACAACAAGAGATAATTTTAAAAGTTGATGGTGTTTGTCAAGTCTACAAATGGTGTACGACCTTCAATATTTTGCATAGGTTCCATTATGATGAAACTGAACACAAAATTTATCCCTAGTATCAATCAATAATTAATCTCTAAAAGTAATTAGATCAGATCTGAATACAAATAACCAATTAGCTTAAGTTAGATTGGGTCCTCAGTTTAGTTAACTAAACTGCTGCTAGTCATGTCAGTTGTAACCAAATGGCAAATAACCAAGGACACCATTCGGAACAAATGGTAAAGCTGCAAGCACATTTATCTGGGTATTTCAACGAAAACCTCACATGCATGCCTACTGAATGCCCCTGCAGTTAGCAATTCTTCTTTCCCATAAAAACTCTAGAACTGCAACCATATGACTGTGTAACGCTAACTATGATTCCAACTAGGGAAGCTCATCCACAAAACAACCAAAACCTAGACTGTCACAGTCACACACACAGGAACTCTCTAATCGCATCAGTCCCGATCGGACCGACGAGCCGGCCTAGATCCAGCGCGACTGAACCGATCTAACTGGGATGGGTGTGAGCGGAGACATGGATCCGCGGCATGGAGAGGCCAGTTGTGAGCAGCGCACCTTGTGGTCGGAGATTCGGAGGTGGAGGCGAGTGCGAGCAGGTCGGCGACGGTGATGGCGAGGCCGAGAAGGAGATGGCTTTGGCTCGGGCGGAGTGGAAGCGGATCTCACACTATACCCGCGTCCTCCGTGCGCCGATGGCCGGCAAACGTCGGCGGGGGTGAGGAGCGGAGCACGGGGCACTGCGGTAGGGATAAGGGAGACGTAGGGAGTCGCGGTACAGTGCGGTTTCTCACCTGTCGGCGCAAAAGAAGATTGTGTGCAAACTGGACCAAACGGCCCATAAAGGCCCAGCATTGTACAGGCCCAAATGGCCCAACGCTAGCAGAAAAACGGCCCATAAAGGCCCAGCATAGTATACTCAACGCTAGCAGAAAAAAGAAGGGACCAAACGGCCCATACCGCTCCTAGCCGACTTGGTGATTTGGTGGAGGCGTTGGCAAGAGAAGGTGATTGTTCTTGGCCACCTCCCGGTGATTTGTGAGAGGATCACGCACTCCTCGTCGGAAAGACAAAGTGTAAGGAATACATTGCTCGTGTCTTGGGTACCTCACTTGTGAGTGGTGGCTTGGGGCTAGCAAGTGCACCGCCTAGCTCAAGCACCATCCTTGTGTTGGTCGGCATAACCGGAGACTAGCTTGTCGGTGTACAAGTGAACTTCGGGTCAACACATTGACGTGTCTCTTGTCTCGGTGATTGGCTCATCATCTTGTTGTAATTGATTGTTCATCCTCGACTTGGTGATTGGTTCAATTCCTCTACATGTCGGTATATCGAGCACAGTCTCTTGCATTTGTGTGACATAGCTTTGTGTGACATAGAGATCATAGTTATATTTAGACTTGTCACTAGAAGGCTTGCAAGACCACTAGAGCTAGTGCAAACCGCTTTTTTGCCTTTTTGTTATACTAATCGGTTTGTTAAATTGAGCTTGTAGAAATTTTTATAGGCTATTCACCACCCCCCTCCTAGCCATCTAGGACCTTACAACGTCGAGGTCGATCTCCTCCGAGAAAAGTAGCGTGCGGGCCTCAGCGAAGGTGGGAGCGGTTGGCGCAGACTTGATGTTGGTCACCATGGGGCGGAACTTGTCGCCGAGGCCCCGCGGCGGCGTGAGGATGAGGGTCCGGCCGCATGCCGGATCACCGAAGTCCTTGAGGTTGGCGCTATGGTCTCCGGCTTCGCGTAAGTCCGTGATGGTGGACGCGGCGCTTCCGCGGGCGGAATTTCGCGGATAGCGGAATGCGTGTGACTTCGACTTGCCCGAGGAATTCGCCCTCGAGATGGAGCCGGCAAAGGCGGGCGTTGGGGTTCTTCAAAGATGGTGGACGGGCGGAGATCGGCCGATCGTGTCGTAGATCCACATGAGGACAAGTGCAGTCCATTTGTAGCCATGTCGGCCGATTGGCGTTCACCACATCGCTCGCGAACGTGATCGGTGAGGATGTACTTACCCGGGACGATGAGGAAGAGCGAGCGCCAAAGAATTCTAGTTGTTCGCGCAAGCGATCCAAAAACGGGATGAGGACCTTGATGTTGTTGAGGGCGATGGCGGCACCGTGGGTGTCGACGTGCTTCTCCTCGAACTCGCCAAGGGCCTTGGAGCGGGCCTCGGCAACCTCACCGGCCGCTGCTCGCGGGGCTGCTCGCGGCGCCGCTGTTCCGAGGTTTTCAACCATGGCGAGGGGGATCGGCGGCCGGCGATGTGAATCGGCTGACTACGGCGGATCGGGAAAGTAGTCGCCTTTTCTTTCTCTCTTTCTCTCTTTCTCTTTTTCTTTTTCTCTTTTTACTCTTTGTTTTCTTTTTTTAACGCGGTCACCCTTGACGCTGGCGTCTCGTCGGGATGCGCGACGATGACGGGTCAGCAGCGTGGCAAGAGCGGTCGCGGCGGGGGACGCGACGCGGACGGACTTCACGCGAGCCGGGGCGCGGACGAACGTCGCGACGCGCGGAGTCGGTCGGGCGGATCTCGTAGCGGTCGGTGGGGGGAGACGGGCGCCGGGCAGCGATCTGCGTGAGCAACAACGCGATCCTGGGCGAGGCGGGCGGCGACCGACACACCCGGCGAGCCGGAGCACGACGGCCGGGACCTTGGACTGCGCGAGGTCGGCGCCGGGCCGCGATCGACGCGCTGAGGTGCTGGGGCGGAGCGTGGGATCGGGTGCCTCGTCCGCGGGATGATCGGGTGCCGCGTCGGGGATCGGGCGGCAGCGCGTCGCGAGATCGGACAGGCACCGCGTCGGGGATCCGGGGCAGCGACGCCTGAGCCTGAAGGATGCAGCGGCGACTTGGAGAGGCGGCGAGAGCAGACGAGCTCAGCGACGGCGTGCAACGACGGCGGGTGGATCGGCGGCGAACGTGGTCCAGCGGCGGCGCGATTAGCGGAAGCGGAGAGGTCCTGAAAGGAACCGTCTCGTGATACCATGAAAGAGTAGGAATAGGAGAATACTCAATGAATTCTATTCCATGAACTCCGAGACATATAGATCAGTAGCGAATACATGCATCCACGCAGCGACACACACATGCATCCACACGATGCTTGGTCTAACACATGCATCCACACAACTCAGTCTAACACTAAGTATTGTAGCTCTCCAATTTTTATTGGCAGATTAGTTATTGAGTATGATCTGAGATGCAAGTACTTAAGGTAAATCAACTTTTCAACATTTTCAAGGTGGTGATCTTTCAAGTACCAGGCATCTAGGATCAACACATGAAGAGTCGCTAAAGGCATCAAGAAAGTTTGCATGGGAAGTCCAGAACCAAGAGCATGTAGTACCCTCTCCCATTCAGCATTTGTGTATTGATCAGCTAAAACATTAGATACAATGATGGTTGCCAACGGTAGACCTCCATATTCTCCTAATATCTCATCAGGAACATATTCCAAATGGGAATAGTGTGAACCTTCCAAACAAAATAGTTTTCTGAAAATCAGCTTTTTTGAGTCTGTGGAATCAAGATCCTCCATGTGGTAAACATAACCACCTTCACAAGAACAGCATGACACAACTGTGACAGTGACACTACGAGTTGATGTGATTATTCTGCTCTGTAGTTATTATTCAATAACACAGGCATGATATTTTTTCCCAAGCTTTTATGTCAATGAAGTACCTACCAAAATTAAAACAAAGATGAAATTAGTGCTGAAAGCTTCAAAGTTTTTAACAGTATGTAAATGTTGTATTGTTAAGTGTGGCTAACTACAAAAAATGTTAAGAGGTTATGATGATTGGATCTCGTAGACCGAAATAATAATCTTGCTGCCATAAGCAGCCTTCTTTTCTCATTAACTATCAAATTTAAACCATTTACTGATATAATCTCTATAAATTATTAGATCATCCTTGTAAGGAGGCTATATATATTGCTTGGAAAACTGAGGGATGTAAAGTATAATTATTGAAGTTAAACCAACGATAGTAGAGGATATTTTCCCAAATAAAAAAAAACAATTGTAGAATTTAAGTATGTTTCCACTCTTTTTAGTTTATTTGTAAAAAATTAATTGCTAGCAAATATTTAAACCTTGTCAGACTATTATTTCTATTTATTGTTTCAAGAATGTGTTTTTTTATTCAAAATCATCTCTTGTAGTTGGCTAAGCAAATACGTGGATTAAATTGTAAGCCTCATGCCTTCTTAGGTTGAGTTTGTTGGTTGGGTTAGAAGGGGTCTAATATAAAAATTACCATTACAAAACATTAAATATGAACAATAAAAGTGTTCACTTAAATTACAAATATTTTAAAATTTATAGTTTAAGCGTCTAACAACTAAGTGAACACATTTAAATTTTATAGTTTATAGCTACAATAGATGCTAAGTAATTTTATAGTTTATATTGCTATAACATACTAAGTGAATACATTATATATTTTAAAGCTTAAATGCTTAATAATGTGATTTATTCAAAGTCACTCTCCAAATCATCATTTGAGTTTGAATAAATCACACTCTATATTATTTCACCCTCCAACAACTTTTCCATCTTTGCCTAGCGAAGAGTACGAAATAGAGGATCATAAGAGATCTAGTGAATGGGCCTCTAGTTGAGGGGTTTTTTTTACGATTGGGCCCTAGCTGAGATAGTTAGATGGATCTAGTAGCATTTCTTAGGTCGTAAGTTCGACTCTTTATGAGAGCGAATTTCAAGGTAGGGATAAATGTGCTAGCGAGCTTTACTCCCAGATAAATTAAGCCCTTCAATTTAGGAGGGAGAAGAATTATAATAACCCGTATCAGAAGGAGGTGTGTATTCTTGCGCACATGATGTATATTAAAAAAATGTAGACACCTCAATCATAGAGAAACAAGATGAAAATGGCATCGCAACACATGCATGCATTATTATCATACTCCCTCTTTTCCTTAAAGAATTTCCTAAATTTATTTTAATTTATTTTTTTATGTTTACTAATTACTAATGAGCATTGCAACTCTAGGGATTGATTTATTCAGATATGGAGGGAGTATATGACTGGGGTTACCTTTTATTCTGGAGGTGCTCTTGGAGACTAATGAGTTGCTCCTCATCATCTTCTTCTGCTGTATCAGTGATCATCCCCACTCCTTGAGCAATGCCTCTTAGAATCTCCATCATGTTAGGACTTTGAGAAACTGATACAAAAAGTTTCACTTGTAAACTGGCGTGTAATGGCATGATAGACTTGATTTGCAGTAGTAATCTTACCGACATTGTCGTCTTCCAGGAGCTCAGAGAGCTTGGGTAAGAGGGGCTTCATCATCACCCCCGTGCTAACGCCGACGAGAGCAGCAATAGCCATTTTTGCTCTTGTGTGGGCTGTGGAATAACGAGTGCTACTACAGCCGGTGGTGTCGTGTGAGGACTGGAGGAGGCTGAATCCACTTCACATATATATATAACCTGTTTTCAGGCTAAGAACATGTATCTTGCTGTCAGTAGTTGCGTAACTTATTTTGTCAATTTCCTCTAGATCTACGCAGTATGAAGTGAAGTTGCTCTTAGCTCTCTGGTAAAAGCTTGACTTGTTCAAAGTCACCGGCCAGCAACTACCACTGCATTACTGCATACAATGCATACTGGCATGAACAACTCGCCATAAGGTATCCGTTTGCTAATGATGCACCAACTTGTTGATAAGTCAAGAGCGCATTGTGGTCAAGTCTACTTATCCAAGAAATATGATTAATCGCTGTTTCTTGGGAAACGATATAGTACTCAAGTATTTGACTTTTTTCTTTATAAAAAAATGGAAGACTTGGCTGTCAATCCATATACTAGACCAGCTACTTGCACCAATTGTCATGAGGACTCCCCAACCAATACTAGTATGGAATAAAAGAACGTGCACTCCCAGTTTCATTTTGATGAAACTTATTTCTTCTTGATCTGCCTTGATAACTTTAGTGACATGTCATCGAATTTGCGATTACACCTAGAAGTGATTTGTGCCTGATATTTTCCCAAGAAGAAGCTTGTTCGGTTTCTGTCCCCAAAAATATCCATTTGATTGAGAATGTTTGTCAACTGCATTTTGGCTGATAGAAGGTTGTTGGCATGCTACCAAGTTTCCTAGCCAAAAATGCATGTAAGTTTCTTGGCGTGCTACCAAGACCAAGTTGAGCATTCAAATCAATCCAAGTGATAGACCGACACAAAATTCACTGGCATAGACAGAACTGCTTGTAAAAGTCTTGTGTATCTATCAATAGAAACCAGATGGTGTTGTTTATCTGTGCATTGGCCTTGACCATCGAACCATGAAAATCTCCTTAAGATACATTGATTTTTCAGATACATTGACTGCAAGGAACAGGGGCAAAAGAGTCCAAATATATTTCTATTGACTTGCTTTACAGCACTCATCTTTGACAACACACGCCATATAGCTCCAGGAACAGAACCAAGCCAATATAAATTTGAAGACAACTGGTTAGTTTGATAGTTACGAAATGGATTTGAGCTTTTCGACAAAAAAAGGAATGATCTAACTGCTATTTCACCATAAAAGTTTGACCGGATAGCAGCAAGTTTGTTAAAAAGCTTGATAGCTAGGCTGGCGGCTTCACCACATGAATAGTGGATGAATAGTGGCATCACATCACCTGCTTTAGCTAGGTCATGTTCAAAAACTTACAGGTATTAGTTTGGGTTATAACTTTGGTATTAATCTGCTGGAGCACATTGAGGAAGAACCAAGTAAACTTGCTAGCAGAGTAAGTAGAGAATAGCTTGCCACCATGTCTGATTTAAACATCTTGCTGGCTCGATGATCCTACGAATTGTGCTGTGCAATGTGCTCGAGTGCATCTTCGTCAGGAGATCGGTTAGCTGCACTTCAAGGTCTTCTTCCTTGCTGCTCCTGCTCACGGTCATCCTTCCGCTGCTTGTGACCATCACTACTGCATCTTTGTAGTTTGCAAGTTCATTTGCCACCACGACGTTCATACCGTACTTTTTTCAAAGCCATTTCTGCCTTCTGTAGGAGAACATTAGGATCTGTTTCGAGCTGCAGTGTCCAGGTATTATGAATGACTGCTAAGTCAGATTTGGGCATAGGGCGGTAACACATACTTACTGAAGAATATAGAGCTAACCTTGAAGGATACACAAAATGCAGACGGAGCCCAGTTTTTTAGGAGGACAAAAAGCATCTTAGGGGCTTGGTTGAGTTGCATGTTCAATGGGCCACCTGATGACTGAATTTTATGTTTAGCCTGCAGAAACATTTGTCAGGGAGGAATGTCGAATGGTACCAGAACATTATGGATGTTTAATTGAAAGTTCATCAAGCGGCTATCCATATAACCACTAAAAAAACTAGCACCAAAAAAGATGTGGGTTTCAAAAGCGTCTGGGAAAAAAAGAGGAGTCTGTAGGAATTCTGTTAACAGAAGAAAACATATTTATCCTTGTCTTAGCTGAATTTCATGTTTTCCTTGGTAGACACAAACTTGACACAATGGATGTAGGACACAATCTAATATAGAAGGATCAAGCAAAATTAACTCTTTTTTTTTTAAGGTCGAGGTTCATAGAATCAACTACACTACATAAATAAGAAACATTACAGCATACATTAAAAAATTAAGGTTGACAGGGCATAGAATTAACTACATAACAAAGAAATAGCACCATTTCTGAATTTCAACAAGCTACATTCAAATAACTTCCTCTATATGAAAAAGCTTGTTTCCATGAATCAAAATATTCCTTCTAATCATGGCGAAGATAAATAAAACAGCCATGGACAAAATGATGCTCTGATATGTAATAATAACAGTGTTGCTTGGTTGGTCAAATATGATAAACACACGAAAACAAATTATATGAAGATAGAACCTACCATACTTTCCCATGCAACATAGAAGTAGGAAACTGCAGCAGCAAGATAAAACATTCCACGGCGCCCCAAGCAATTCATAGAAGTAGCTACCAATTGTAGTAACTGTCAGCAACAGCCAAGAACAAGCATTTCAGATTCTACATTAGTATAGCTCTAAAATCTTTCACCACTCACCAGGTTAAGCTATCATGCACCTCAACAAACCCTTTAGTATCTATGATAATATATACATGAGAATGTTTGTAATACTCGCTAATGGTTGGCCTGGTCTTAATGTCAAACTAAGTAACCTGAGAAAAGGTTCTGCTGTCACAATACACTTTTTCCCTTAAATTTTTAACAATGTCAAAAGAACATATACATAATATTCGAGTGTCCTAAACAGCAGAGTACAAAATGCAATATGGACAGTAATGTTAGACATGTGACACTGACACTGGGCAAAACATTATTTGTTTTCAATATACACCGGTAAGTAACAGGAGTGAAATACCTGAAGGTACTCAAAAATTGTTGTGAAAGAGAGTTTGAGAAGAAGGCCTCCATCAATTGCCTGTGATAGTGAATACAAGACACAGCCATGGTCCCATATCAATCTGATTTGCAGCTAATGCTTCACAAGAGTAAGTCGACATATAAATAGAGGCAGATAATATACCTTCCGATAATTGCTAATTGCTGCCTTGACTACCGAGGAATGGGACTGTGGAACTGAGATGCATAACAAAGATACAAACAGATGTTTCAAAAGTAGAATCCATATACCAACTTGAACATTACTTGAAAGTTGAAATTACTGGGAAGGAATGAGCTGAGACGGTTAAACATTCAAGGAGAGAGGAGATAAACTGAGAAGTGAAAAGGCATAACATAAAACCATACAAGTAAGGTTCTGCCATCCAGAGCAAACAGATTCTGGGTCAGTTTGCATGACATACATAATTAGGATTACAGTGGCCAAACCTTGGATCTCTGAGTCTTCACCAAGCTCAAAAAGATCAAGAAAGGAATCCTCTGGAAGAAACCTACAATAAGGCTGCTTGCTCCCACTGCAAAAGAGGTTGGTGTCACTCTCAATTGTCTTATTTGGGCATTCAAAACTGAACAAAAACAACTTGCAGCTAACTACACCGAACATCCTGTGCCATTTTGGCTCTGAGGGTTTCACAAGCCGAGTATAGCTACACCAAACAGAACTAAACCGGCAGTTTCAGTTAAAACTATCAGCATGCAACTAGTTCAGTTCCACCACAACTGTACATATTTATTTAATTTATTTAACAAAAATTGTCTGGTTTGAAGGACCCACCGGCGATAGATTAAGATGACAGGGTAGCCTGCCTTGAGAAAATACCTGCATTAAACCAATCTCAATTGAGGTAACAGCGTGAGCAAGCGGAGCAGTAAAAAGCAGAAGAGCGTGTGATTTGTCTGCGCATTCGGTGGAGGCGGCACCACGCTGGCGGAGCTAAAATTATCGATGAAGCGCACACAACGCTGCTCCAGGGGCACCGTAGTGCCGCCTGAGGTGACGCACACGACTCCGCCGCTCCCTGCACACAGCACGCGATCGGCAGGGGAGATAGGAGTAGGACAGGAGCAGAGCGCATCAGAAATCTGAACTCCCCATTTTCTTTCAGCCACCACCCGACCCCGGACAGAGATGGGGGCATGGGCAGGCAGGGAGAAGAAAAGTGAGTGGATCACTTGCCCCGGCAGCGTGGCGGGCGACGAAATCGGCGAGGCTGGCGGCGATATGCGTCGCGGTCGCGGATCGGGCGGCGCGGGCGGCGAAAGAAGGCCTCAGCCGCCTCCTCGCTCCGGCGCGCCCCGCCGCCTCCGCCCCTCCGCGCGGCGGCGCTTGGATCCACCGCCATGACTTCGCGCTGCTCTCTCTGTGATCTCAGGTTAATTTTTTCTGCCCTCCCGATCCCGAGAATTTTGGTGTGCAAATTTAAGAAGAAGAGAAAAATGAGTGTGGCCAGCGACGGCACTGTATTAATGCAGGACGAATAAGAATAAGAATTGAATAATCCCACTATTCAACTATTCAACTGTAGTCAAATTGAGACAGCTTTTCCCTACGCAGGATCTAATCAGTGAAAAATGCGTCATACAAATCTAATTGGGTAATGTTATATCGTTGATGACTATAGTGCCATAATATTTATACTCTTTTCTACAAATATAGTCAAAACTTAAATGGTTTAAATTAAGAGATGTTGATAACGAACATAGCGTGTCGGTACTTGACACCAATGGCAGAGAACAGAGTGTGGAAGAAACACAAATGAGGCAGTAGTTGACATCAAGAACAAAAAGAGCAGAGGGTGAAAGGAACACAAATGAATAGAGGCCAGCCCTTCTCTCCCTCCCTCTGGGATTGTTCTCTTTATTACCCCTGGTGGTGTTGGTATTTACAAAAATACCCCTATAAGGTTACAAATGGGCCACAGAGCTTGTATTCACAAAAATGTCATCAAGTGCTACAAACAACTTTTAAACATATATGGCAAACTCCTAAGCTGTACAATTAAACCAAATAATGATGGGATCACCAACATATAACACACCCACAACAAGAGATAATTTTAAAAGTTGATGGTGTTTGTCAAGTCTGCAAATGGTGTACGACCTTCAATATTTTGCATAGGTTCCATTATGATGAAACTGAACACAAAATTTATCCCTAGTATCAATCAATAATTAATCTCTAAAAGTAATTAGATCAGATCTGAATACAAATAACCAATTAGCTTAAGTTAGATTGGGTCCTCAGTTTAGTTAACTAAACTGCTGCTAGTCATGTCAGTTGTAACCAAATGGCAAATAACCAAGGACACCATTCGGAACAAATGGTAAAGCTGCAAGCACATTTATCTGGGTATTTCAACGAAAACCTCACATGCATGCCTACTGAATGCCCCTGCAGTTAGCAATTCTTCTTTCCCATAAAAACTCTAGAACTGCAACCATATGACTGTGTAACGCTAACTATGATTCCAACTAGGGAAGCTCATCCACAAAACAACCAAAACCTAGACTGTCACACACACAGGAACTCTCTAAACGCATCAGTCCCGATCCGACCGACGAGCCGGCCTAGATCCAGCGCGACTGAACCGATCTAACTGGGATGGGTGTGAGCGGAGACATGGATCCGCGGCATGGAGAGGCCGCATGGTAGGGTTGTGAGCAGCGCACCTTGTGGTCGGAGATTCGGAGGTGGAGGCGAGTGCGAGCAGGGCAGCGACGGTGATGGATGGCGGGCGCGGCTTTGTCTCGGGCGGAGTGGAAGCGGATCTCACACTATACCCGCGTCCTCCGTGCGCCGGCAGTGGCGGTAACGTCGGCGGGGGTGAGGAGCACGGGGCACTGCACTGCGGTAGGGATAAGGGAGACGTAGGGAGTCGCGGTACAGTGCGGTTTCTCACCTTTTTTTTTTTTTTTGGAAAGTGCGGTTTCTCACCTGTCGGCGCAAAAGAAGATTGTGTGCAAACTGCAAAGAAGGGACAAAACGGCCCATGAAGGCCCAGCATTGTACAGGCCCAAATGGCCCAACGCTAGCAGAAAAACGGCCCATAAAGGCCCAGCATAGCATACTCAACGCTAGAAAAAAAAAAAGAAAAAGTCAGGTTTGGTCGCCTCAACTTTCACGAAAGTCATTTTTGGCCCCTAGCTACAAAAACCGGACAAAATAGCCCCTCAACTTTTTGAAACACGTGCAGATTTCGTCCCTCGGCAGTTTTTTAGGTGGTTTTGCTATGCTACAGTAGCATGGTTTTGCTTTTTCGCTTTTCTAATTTATTTCGGTTGAAATCTTGAAAAATCATAACTCTTCAATCGACATCGGATAAAGATGATTTTTATATAAAAATTGTAGCCCTCGGCGAGATCTACAACTTTTCTAGTTTTGAGTTTTTCTTTTGACAAAATTAAGGTGCTCAAAAAATTATAAAAAAAGTCTGACACCATAATAATCAGCGTCTTACGCTTTCGTCGCATTAGAAAATTAATATATTTTTTATTTGTTGTCAAGCGAAGACACTTTGTATACCAAAAATTTAGTACTCTAAAGATCTAGATTCTTGTAGTTTTAAGTTTTTACATTTGAAGTTGTTAAGATGTTGATAAAAGCGATTATAAAGCCTCGGCGTCTTTCGGCGTAACATAATATGTTGTTTTATATCGACATCTTAACGACTTCAGAAATAAAACTCAAAACTACAAGAATCTAGATCTTTTAGAGTGCTAAATTTTTTGGTATACAAAGTATCTTCGTTTGACAACAAATAAAAATATATTAATTTTCTAATGCGACGCAGCGTAAGACGCCATTATTATTGTCGAGACTTTTTATATAATTATTTTGAGCACCTTAATATTGTCAAATGAAAAAACTCAAAACTAGAAAGTTGTAGATCTCGCCGAGGGCTATAATTTTCATATAAAAAAATCATCTTTATCCCATGTCGTATTGAAGAGTTATGATTTTTGAAGATTTCAACGAAAAATAAATCAGAAAAAGAGAAAAAGCAAAACCGCGGCTACTGTAGCAAACCCGGGATACTGTAGCAAAACCACCGGAAAAACTGCGGAGGGACGAAATCTGCACGGTTTCCAAAGTTGAGGGGCTATTTTGTCCAGGTTTATAATATGTTGTTTTATCGACATCTTAACGACTTCAAGAATAAAAACTTAAAACTACAAGAATCTAGATCTTTTTTAGAGTGCTAAATTTTTGATATACAAAGTGTCTTCATTTAACAACAAATAAAAATATATTAATTTTCTAATGCGACAGTAGAAGTACGCGATTATTATGGTCTTTGTACTTTTTTTATAATTTTTTTGAGCACCTTAATTTTGTCAAAAGAAAAAACTCAAAACTAGAAAGTTGTAGATCTCGTCGAGGGCTACAACTTTTATATAAAAATCATCTTTATCCGATGTCGTATTGAAGAGTTATGATTTTTTAAAGATTTCAACCGAAATAAATTAGAAAAGCGGAAAAACAAAACCGTGGCTACTGTAGCAACCTGGGATAGTGTAGCAAAACCACTTAGGAAAAAACTGCCGGGGACAAAATCTGCGCGGTTTCAAAAAAAGTTGAAATTTATTTTGTCCGGTTTTTAGAGTTAAGAGGCCAAAACACTTTTTCGTGAAAGTTGAGGGGACCAAAGCGGGACTTTTTCCGCAGAAAAACAAGGGACCAAACGGCCCATACAGGCCCAGCACTGTACAGGCCCAAATGGCCCTACAAGGACGCCGGCCAGTAGCCTTCCGCCCGCGGGGTGGATTTGGATAGCGCGGCGCGGCGCAGGAAAAATGGCGGCCTCCGCTCTGCACCTCCGCCTCCTCCCCTCGCCGCCGGCGGGTGTGAAGCTTCAGCAGCGACAGCTACGCTCGGTGAGCCACGCTGGACCCTCAGCCGCACCCTTCTCCTCCTCCTCCTTCTCGCTGCATTCCTGTTCGTTTCCAATCGGTGGGAGAGGCGGAGCCACGCCTACCGGGGTTGCCCCGTGTGCCCCCCCACACCCAGGACCCAGTACGCTGCCCGCCATGGCGCTGCGCCGTGACTTGGCAGAGTGGAAAGTATGGAGCCGCTTCCGTTAACTCATAGGTATGTAGTGTTCCGTAGGCTTGCCGGGCTGCCTAGCCATTACAATGCTCTGCATAAGAGGATTCGTGTGTGTCGATGCGTGTTTCACATGCTTATGAACTCTCTCGGTCTCTCACTTATGTCACATGGAAACAAACGGCATATTGATTGCGCAGTTAGATGACCTTACCTTCTCAAGACTAATTTTTTTTTTTTTTGAATTTTCACCGGGGGAGGCGTTCCCCACCTGAATTTTATTTCCATTGGCCCCGAACGACCGAATAAAGTTTACAGCGATGTTATTACATCAAATGTCAGATGACAAAACAAGAGTATAGGCAATGTCTATTCTATTCCTGCATTGCCGATTCAAATATTTGACACCATTTATCAGCGATGTGTTTCTTTGAGCACAGATGACCCTTTACTAAATTGCACAGATGACCCTTTACTTTTTAAGAGGCTAAATAACAATTTTCATTATTCATTGAGCATACTTGGGCCTTGAATTGAAAGCATTTGATTGCTGGTTTAGTGATTGCTGGTTTTGAGCATACAGTTTCATTGCTGGCATCTTCACGACTTTTAAAGCATGTGAAAATCAATGAAATTGCTGTGCAGATATATGTTTTGAGATTGTGTGCTGTTTGTGTCTTATGTTTATTGCAGAAAACACAGAGGCAGGGTGGACTGTCTCGAAGATTTTCGAAAGTTGTGTCCTATTACGGTCTCACAACTCCACCATATAAACTGGTGTGTGGGCTTGCTGACTTCAGTCTCAAAAAGATTCTGTGTGCTGTCTACTGTCATTAAAGGAATGTCCAAATTTTAACTTTGTTTGCCTTTGTTTTGTGGTATGATGTTCAGGATGCTCTGGAACCTTATATGAGCAAGAGGACAGTTGAACTTCACTGGGGTAAGCACCATCAAGATTACGTCGATGGCTTGAACAAGCAGCTGGCTACCAGCCCTCTGTATGGATACACTCTGGAGGATCTGATAAAAGAAGCTTACAACAATGGCAATCCATTACCAGAGTATAACAACGCAGCACAGGTAACTCGTTGATGATACCTCGTTCGTTATATTTTGTTTGCACTGATCATCTTCTGCTTGTCATGTGTTTTCTTTCAAAAAGAACAATTTGTGCTTTTGCCAATAGTAGGATGGTTTTTGGAGTTCAAACCTTTTGCCTTCTGACATGCAGGTCTGGAACCATCACTTCTTCTGGGAATCAATGCAACCAGAAGGTGGTGGTTTACCTGAGGGAGGTGTGCTGCAGCAGATTGAAAAGGATTTTGGCTCATTTATTAATTTTAGGGAAGAGTTCATCCGATCAGCCTCACAACTATTGGGGTCTGGTTGGGTTTGGCTTGTATGTAAGTTTCCTTTCCATTTTGGCATTTTCTCTGAAATACAGACACCACTGATTCAAGCTACTGATTACCTGAATTGGTATTTCTAAAGCTAATTTCTAAGTTTACTTTATATTCCGCTGAATATTCATTGCAGTGAAGAGAAACGAGAGAAAACTTTCAGTGGTTCATACACGAAATGCTTTCTCCCCACTTGCTTTTGGTGATATTGTATGTTTACTAGACTCCTTTTTTTTTCCCTTGATGTGGTTTCTAAAATGTTTAGACTACAAACTTTGCAATGACACCCCCATATTCTCTAATTGCAGCCAATCATCAGCCTAGACTTGTGGGAGGTAAGGACATGAACTCTGAGTCTGTAGATTCTATTTTGTGCCAAATATTGACACTTCTCCTTTTCTCTCCAGCATGCTTACTACTTAGACTACAAGGTGTGCTCTAGTTCTCTTTTCTCTCTTTTTTTTTTTTTTTTTTTGGTGCTTAACGACTAATTTTGACAAGTTAGTTATAACTTCACAGAACATCTGTGTTTTCAACTTTTCAGGATGATAGGCTAACATATGTTACAAACTTTGTGGACCATCTCATCTCTTGGCATACTGTCACTCTACGCATGATGCGTGCAGAGTCTTTTTGTGAACCTTGGTGAACCAACTATCCCAGAGGCATGAGCTACAGATACACCCTAGTTATCATCATGAGGTTAGAATTCAGTACTTTTATGCATTGCACCTGGCATATATTATACCTTAATCACGTACTTCAACGCAGGAAACAGGGGTACTGTTTAGTACTTTGTTCTTTTTTTCCCAGCTATTGAGTAAGCTTCAATAGTAGCATTAATGGAAACTCAATTCTGAACATGCATAGGTTTGTAGTGCTCTCTCATGGCACAACAAAACTTTTCTTGGAGAAACTAGACATGAGGAAACACAGAAACAGAATACTAGTATTGAGATTCAAGCTCCTGCACTAAATGGAGGTTGTAGGCAAAGGTTTTCTCTCTTTTTTCTATTTTAGTTAAGGTCAGATTGAGTCTTGCTTGAAGCTTAACCTGCCACTGAACTGAGATGACAATTAGAGGCTGTCGCTATCACATTATTAGCACTAGGTCGATCTTTATTGGCAAGGAATACTGCTACAACCCACCCGGACCCTCACAAACTAAATAAAATAAGAAAGCATCCTACCTTCAGCTAGTTGATGCGATGTTCTTGCATCCACTATACTTATATGTCAACATTAATTATTCAGGCCTACAGAGGATGGGAAATGGTCCAGTTATCTTCCCTTTTGTCACCTCATTGAAAAGCAAATATTTAATATCTTCCATCGTGTTGTTTGGTGTGCAGCTTTTAAGAGTTTGATCCCTTGTTTTCCTCCACTGAATAGGTATCATTTGGATACGCTGGATCAAATCCTGCTGGAGGAACCAGAGAGTTGCAAAGTCTCATCTCTCATAAGAAATGCTTATCACCCTAATGTCATGCACACGATGATTGTAAAGATAAGCTGCTGGGTTTTCACCATCACCCTTGGATATGTCTACAAGGAAATCACTAGTCAGCATCCAATTTGAAGATATGCAACAAAGAAGCTCTAGAAGCTTTGGAGCTGGTAGGCTATGGAGTTGGCAGTGATCCAACTTGGGCTTTGAAGCCATGGCGCTTACCCTAGACCGATATGCTTCAGAATGAATGCCCATAGTGTTGTTAGAATAATTTTGGTTCTGTGTGTTTCATGACCTCATCATGCTAGTGTTCTGTTGTAGCGGAATGTGGAATGGAACAATATTCTTGTTTTACTAGTTGAAGAATCCTATTAGTGCAACTATGAATTTGTCTGAAAGGAAGTTCAAACTTGAGAACTTCCTAGCTGAAAAGGAAATCAGCAGTGCATTTTCAGTAGAACTACTTAATTCTCCTAGCTGCTGCATCAGCATAAGACTGAACATGAGAAAGTAGACTGAGCTATGCCTGAATGCTTCTGCCTCCAGATTCTGTAGAAGTTCAGCAGGAAACTTCTGAATCACTGTAAGCTTAGAAAAGAACGTGTGTCAGATCGTGAGCAGACATTCCCGATGAATTCGATGCGATGAAATGTCCTTGTGATATTCTAGCTGATAAAGCATCCACCACTCTCTTTTACCAGTTGCCCTGTTTCCCCTGATTTTGACGTCCATTTTGCACGTCCAAGACTGGTGAACCACAGTCGATGGATACCTTGTTCTCTGCACCCATCGTAAAAGGCGAGGCCTGCTCATTGTTGAATCCCCATCCATCCCCTTGTTAATTGTTGCAATCATCGATGACTGTACTCTTTTTTTTTTTTTTTGAGATTATCGATGACTGTACTTCAGCAAATGTATTTTTGACATTTCGAAGCAGATAGCAGCATGGGCTCGCAGCCATGACGACTCTATGTAGTCTGCACAAACAAACGGTTGCAGTACTGAAAGGCTTTTTGTTTATCAGCATGGTCCCAGACCTTCATTGATCTACTATCTCTTGCAGTGACAATAACGAATGACGAGTCCAGCCAAATGCTTTTGTCCTGCACATGTTGTATCATGCGGTTGTTGCACCAACTGCAAACAGAAAGGACGAGACCGAAAAGCTCTTTGCAAACTGTTCTGCATCAGTCCAAGCTGAAGCTGATGAACAGCATGGCAGGTAACCTGCTCAACTCACTGCAGAGTGGAGAACAGCCACTGATCTTTTGGTCTCAGATCACTGTTGTATATTGTGTAGGGAAGTACTGGTGCACCAGTCCAGACGCTGCTGCTGGAGATAATTCAGACAATCAAAAGAATAATCGGCCTGGCTACGACAGTCGAACAGGGTTCCCCAGAACCTGAATTCTGCCATGATTGCTGCACTCTTTTTATATATACATATAATAAAAAGACAAGAAGCATAAATTCCATCGGAACGCGTAGCAGCAGTAGAGTTACGGATAAATTGGGCGAAGCGAATGCCTTGTGTTCAGAATCAGAATCAGGGAACTGAGAACAATAGTAATTAACAATAGAAATGCGGTGGTTCAAACCATGGTTTTTTGTTTACGAATGCTCAAACTGACAGAGTAAACCTCTCATGTGCTACGACATCCATGCTTTATTATGTTTGCACAACCATACGACTAAAGAAAGCAGGCTACTGAATCATCATCATCACTAGATAGAATAGAAGAGACGGAGGCGATCTCCATCTTCATCTGGAGCCGGAGCCGGCCTAGTTGCAGCAGCAGCAGAGGCAGTCGAGGCAGCACTCGCAGGTCTCGTAGCAGCAGAAGCAGCACAGCGCCGTGAAGATGCTGCATGTCGTCAACAGTTGAGCAACACATGACATGAGAGAAACAAGAGTCAGTTAGTTCAGCAGAAAGCGATCTTCATTTCTTCAGGCACACAAGTCAGGATGGTGAAAACGTAAGATGTTTAATTTAACGAGCATCGATTTCACGCGCAAACAAAAGGTGCGTGGTGGAGAGATGCTGAACAATGAATTTCAGTCTCGGAGATGATAGTGAAGTAGGCATGGTACAGTTCTCCATGGATTAATACACTTAAGGGGTCCTCATTTCCTCCCCGACCCGACCCTGCCTCACGCTGGTATTTCGGGGAAAACCTAGCCGCCGCGCATCCTCGCCCCGGCCCTCCATCCCCCCCGCCTCGCCGCCGCCGGGCGGGCCGGGCAAGGCAGCAGCGGCGCGCCGGGATGGTGGCGGCGGGTTTCCCTCCCCTTCCTCGGTGGCGGCGCGGGCGGGGAGGCGGGCGCCGCGCGGCGGCGTGGGGCTCGGCGAGGCCCGCTAGCCTCCCGCCGCGGCGGCGCCGGCCCGATGCGGCGGCGGGAGGCGGTGGGCGGCGCCGGCGGTCTCCCTTCTTCTTCTCTCGTCGCCCCCTCCTCTTCCATCTTTGGTGGCGCCGGTGAGGGCGGCTGGGCTCCCGGAGCTGGGCGGCGGATCGAAACCCTGGTGGTGGATCCGGCGCCCCCATGTTGGGGAGGGTCCTGGTGGTGCCGGCCATGGTGGGGCGGCTGCTCGGTCGAGTCTTGGAACCGCGGGATCCATGGTCCTCCAGGCTGGGGGCGGCTTCCTCGGTGGTGGGGGGCAGCGTGACCGTCGCCGGCAGGCTGGCTGCGCGGCGGCGGGGTGTGCGGGCCGGCGAGGTGAGGCCTTCTTGGCCCCGGCATGCGGCAGTCTGACATGAGCGGCAAGGAGCGGGCTCGGTTCCTCGAGCGGACGGAGGGGTGGCGGTCGGCGGCCAGCGGCGGCCCGCGGCGGCCGGCGTCGATGCCCCTCCGGATGGGGTCGGGGATGGCGGGCGGCGGCGGCGACAAGAACAACAACAGCATAGCCACAGGACCCGGGCGGACATGGTGGCGAGGGGTTTCTGGGCGAAAGCCGCTGACGGCGGACGCGTGGGCGTCGCTTCCCTGTTGAGGGGCGTCGTGCTCCCCTCCGATCCCTTGGGCGAAAGCCCTGTCCATCTTGGACGGCGGCGGTGGCGTTCCGGCGTCATCCTTCATGAAGGCGTCGCTCTTTCGTCCGGCCCACGGCGTCATCTTCGGTTGGTGCTCTTCTTCTTGGCGTCCGTTGTGCGGGTGGAGGGAGTTTGTGGCGCGAAGTCGGGCTGCTGCGTTGGAGGGACGCGGCTCGGCAACGATGACGCAAGGCGAACCCCCTTTCTTCGTCGACTGGCTTGCGTCGAAAGTCGGGCTGAGCAGGGGGCGGGTGCTCTTCTTCTTCGTCCGATGTGGGTTGAGTGGGGTTCGTGGCGCGAAGTCGGGCTGCTGCGTTGGAGGGACGTGGCTCGACAGCGATGGCGCAAAGGCGAACCCCCTTTTCTTCGTCGGCCGACCGGGTCCGCCGAAGTCGGGCAGGAACGGGAAGGGGCTGAGGTTCGGGATTGGAAGTCGGACCTGTTCTACTTTCGAGCTTGGCAACGATGACCTGCTCGGCCTTCGTTTCGGTGTGTAATCCGCATGTTTTTCATTTGGTCCAATCGGGGTCCGCCATGGGAAGTCGGAGCTGCGGGTTGCTTGTAATCATGCTTGGCAACGATGACTCATGGCGGTTGTGTGCTCTTCCGCGTCGTGTGGTGGGCTGACCCAGCGGGTGCGCTTGCACCTTGTTTGGCTACCCTTCTTGTAAATACTCTTTCTACCGTCTTAATTGAGCGGCAGAGCTCCTGCCTTTTGTCTCAAAAAAAAAAGTTCTCCATGGATTTACTACAAGTGTACAGTTCAGTACTTGCCGGGTTTTTATTTTCTCCAGAAAAAATTAAGGACTTGAAGAAATTGACGTTCGCAGAGCAGAGCAGACTGCAAAAGAGCCAAAGCTACGGATCCAAGGAAAACGCGTTGGGTTTCTTCTGTAGAAAAAGAAATCGACGATCCAAGACAATAGAACACTGGAAACAAAAGCTCAAGATCGACCATGGCAACTAAACCTGCTGACGACAGAACAAAACCCCTCTTTTTTTTCCTTTGATGAACTCACTCATGAGAGGGACCAAGAAAATAAAGCATCGATCGAGTTGTGTCAGAAACGAACGAAGAGACGGAGGATCGAGGAGCTGTATGCTGTAGCTCACCAGGCGTAGAGGCAGCCCTTCTCCTCATGGCGCCTCTGGACGTGGTCGAAGTAGGACATCTCCTGGGCGGACGGCGCGTTATACATCTTCGCCTACTCTACTCTGCTGATGATGGTGAATGAGCAAAGGGAGGGTTTCGTCTCTCTCACTCACTTTCTCCTGATCTTCTTCTCCTCCTCCCCTTTGGTTGGTGTTGGTGGAACGAGTGGTGGGCTGCTGGCTAATGGAGTGGGTAGAATTTATAGACGGGGAAGAAGAAGAAGATGAAGATGAAGAGAAGGGTGTAATACGTGGGTACCGGCGGTTCGCCTTCGCTGTTCACACGAAAGGGACAGTTCGTCGTCGTCATATACAGTAGGACTCCGTGGGGTCCACCTGCCAGCGACGGTCGTGTAGTACAATTATTGGCGTGGTTATCCACCCTCCCTATCCCAAGCCTCTCCATCAATATATATATATATATTATATATAGATTATTATACTCGGAAAATGGAAATCCGCCCCATGAATTTCACGCCCCAAAACGGGATGCATTTCTGGGCGCTGGAGGAGTACCGTGAATGCCGGACTAAAGACTTTGGTTCAGTCTGTTTCCGTTCAGGATAGTTTCCTAGACTTCTCTTGGAAAACAAGAGGCAGCCTTGCTTATGTGCATAGCCAGTTTTAAATCAGAATTCCTGGTGGTAGACTGGCAAAGGTCAGCAATTTGAAGCACGGAAAAAGGGTGGCAGTAGGCCAACGGCAGGCGCCGTTTCAGAGTTCCTGGGTGTGACTGAGTGGGTAAATCAGGTGCAACTGTGCCACTAGGGATTGTGATGCTGGCTGGCAAAGGCCAGCAACAACTCCCAACTCGCCAAGTCGCCATCTATCTACCGGCCCTCTGAGCTACTCAAAGATTCGTCTGACGACTCAGGAAAAATTAAGGACCGAATCTCTAAACGGAAGGCAGAACCCAAAAACAAAGAGGGGCATGAACTTGCCGGTGAAGAACTACCCGGTACATGTTTTTACTGAATTTAAATATAACGCCGCGTGTCATGAACTTGCCGGTGAAGAACTACCCGGTGCATGGATTAACTGAACTGAACTGAACTGAACTGAACAGAGAAGGAGAAGAAGTGGACGGTTCTGACTGACCAGCCGTAGAGGCAGCCCTTCTCCTCATGGCGCTTCTGGCAGTGCTCGTAGTAGGACATGTCCTGCGGCGGCGGCGGCGCGTTGTACATCTTGCCTCGCTGCTGGCTGGCTGGCCTCTCCTCCTTCCTCTCTTCAAGGTACGGTGAAGATCGAAGCACACTGACCCCTGTTTGTTTCTGCTGCTTCTGATTCACTTCTCTTCCTACCTTCTGCACAGCAATGGATGCAGAGACGAGGCCTTATTTATACACAAACGGCAGGCAGCACAAACAGGCCACCATTCGTCAATGCCAGTCAGGCGCGTCAGTCACTTTGGAAGAGTCCTTGGTTGTATCACATGCGACGAAAACAAAAGGTGTCTGGAATGAAACAGGTGGTTTTGGTTTTGTTTCTACGGTATTTCTGCAGGCATGCATCCATATGCCTTTGTTTCCTTAGCATCGAAGTTTAGTACGTGATAGATGGTCATTTATTGCTCAATCCATTTTTATACTAGTATGTCTATAAGATTTTTTGTATACGCCAAGGTCATTTTAATATATCTATAAGATTTGTACTGATAAATATATCTATAAGATATGTACATCTATCTATAAGAGATGGAGACAACACTCAGGCTCTGACGTAATGGATGTGTTCCAAGTAACTCCCGGGTCAACAAAGAAAAGGATGCGATTGCATTTATGTATTCCAGGTTTCAACTCCCAGTTTTCACCTAACCCTCTTAGTAACTTTTTTTAGATAATGCCATCTTAGTAACTGTGTTCATCTTCTCATGATGTCATTCGATCTTTTTCTGTTCTAGAGATCTTGCAATTGCGAGGGGGCCGGGACATTAATTTTGTCAAGCTTATAGTAGGTGGATTTCCGTGTTTTCTAGTAATTAATTAATGTGCACATCTTGAATGAGATTTCTGTGGGCTCAAGATATGCATGAATTGAAATTACGAGTATCAGATAGAGACGTACTCCCTCCGTCCCAAAATAAACAACGCTATGGGGAAGCGTGGCGGTCAAACTTTCTCAACTTTTGACTAAGTTTGTAGAAAATACGTGTAACATTTAAATCTTCAAATAACTTTGTTAAAAACTAGACTTAAAATCTTTCCGATGATACTAATTACTTAACATAAATATTTATATATTTTAATATATAATTGTCTCCATTTCAAAAGCGTTGACTTACTCGAGAGGCGAGAAGGTCTTTTTTTTCAATTTGACTAGGTTACTAGAAAAATTTGTATGCAACATTTGAGGCATAATGACATCGATTCATTGTAAGGGCTGCCTTGTCAGAGGTTTCTGTGAGCTAAAGGTATCCCTGATCATAAAGGTGGGTTCATTCATAAGATATAATTACACTATCTTTTAGGCTGGGCTGGTCAGTGTGATTTTCATAGGATTTCCGTTATATGCATTAAGTGGTAACTGACGTTCATCTTTCACCAATGGTGTCATTCGAGAATCTCCATCTGTTCGGGATCTTGCGGTCGAGGGGGAGGTGCATTCATAGGGGTAGGGTTTACGTCACGTGTGTTCATAGGGGTGAGTGTGGATTTCCGTATTTTCTGGCGTTAATTAATTAATGTGTCATTCTGAAAAAATTTCTGATATATACAGGGTTTTCAGACTGATCGTAGACCGTATACATATGCTGATGAAAAGGATCGAATGGACAGGCCCTCTGGTTCTGGTAATCTGATTGCAACCGCCACAGATTAATCGTGTGATGGAAATCAATGCAGAGGCATCCATCGCATGCATCCTATGTAACATGGAAACGTGTTAGGTTGGTAGATGGCTTGCCACGAGGCCCACGAACTGATCGAGACTGCAATATATTAAGGACTCGTTGTTTTCTCGATATATATATTTTATTGTGTGCTGGCGGACTTGGCATATATACAGGTCAGTCAGATGATATCTCCAAGAGAGATAGATAGTGTTGTCATCCATCCCCTAGTCATCTGATATCTCATATGTTTTGCTTAGTGGCTAAGAGACGAGAGAAGAGTACTCCTAAGGCTGCGTTAGAGGTACTAGAGATACTACGGGGAACGCGGACTCCCGGTCATTGCAACTGTAAGAATTCTCGTCTCCGATGCTGACGGTGACCAGCTGTCGACGTGCTTTCTTTCATCAGCTTCGACAATGGACGGCAACAGCAGGGTGGTCCATAATTGACCGACGTGGTGACCAATGCATGTCAACTTGCCACGTAGCATCAGGCAAAAACTATGAAACCAAGACAGTGACCAAGAATACTGTACTGAGTGCAAGCAATTGGCGGTCGTTGCTTGCCCGCCACATACGACACTACTGTAGGGACGGTGTGTAGCAGATTTCGTCGTCTGGGCTCATGTGCAGCCATGTGGGCCGCGGCCCATGCGAACGAGCCATGGGCTGGACTCATCCGCAGAAGCTTTGCTAGCTGATCCATCCAACATCCCTTTTTTTTCTCTCAACAAAGTCAAATCAACTACGCCTCGTGTCTGACGCTAGACAGCAAGATGGCAATACGAGACAAGGATTCGTCGTGCTCGAAACTGCCGATTGAGTGCCCAAGCCTGTAGCTGTAGTAAGATCAACAAAAACAACGCTCCATCTCCTGCATTCCTCCGTCTGCGAGTCCACACTCCACACGCCACTTGCTACCTTTTTTGATTTGATGATACCATGTGTGTGCTTCACACTGCCATTTTACTATTATTATTACTTACTATACCACTTGTTTACTGATCGTCTTGGACAATGACAGAGACGACCAAGGCTGTAATTGAATCGATCGGTCGGTCGCTGTTACCACGATACGGTGCTCGCCAACAACAGTTTTAAAACTATATTAATTATTATGGGCTTCTTTAGTTTGGCTCACTGCTGACTGGCAGACTTGTTTTATGTATTCCCTCCGTCCGTTTTTGTTTATCTCTAGAAAAGCGTGTTTGAGGAAAAACAGTTTGACAAACATTTAGGGACGTACACAAGGCGGCTATCGATCGATTTTGATCGTCTGCACTAGCGACCGTATCAACCAACCAACGACGAGCACGCCACAAATTACCAAAGAAGCTATATATTAGTACATCATCATATATATATAATATATATTAATTAATTAATTAATAATAGTAGTCTCTCCAACCACATGCACACAAAACAAATGGTTCATTTTATAAGATTGTACTACTACCAAGCCAATAAGTCTAATCCTGCAGCTGCGGCGGCCCCTGCCCCTAGGCCACTGCGTGGTCACGATCCAGGAGCAGGCAAGCAACTGCCTCTCTAGGCTAAGGCGTAACCGTAGAAGAAAGCTCGGTAGGTACACTTCATTGCAAACCTGATCACATTTTGGGGGCAGGACAATTTCAAAAAGGCTATGAACAGCATGAATTGAAATTTTCCTTTGTTTTGAAACAATCAAATAACGGCTGATGAGGCTTACATTGTTTATACTATGATCAAAGAACATGTATGACCATTGTACAGATAGGTCCATCTTCCTGTTGTACAACAACTGATTCCACTCACAGAGGTGCCAATTAGAACAGCTAGACTATGCACTATGGGTTTTTTTTTTTTTTCATTTGCTATATTGAATTTCAGAGTAAAGAATATGCGACTCAACAAGAAGAACAGCTAAGCTGTTACAGATGCAAGTCATTGGGTTAGAACTTGGAGGTGATTCGGCCACTTATTGGGTCAGCATCTCATTTCGGGCTATCCATCCTCTAGTTAGGTCCTCTATATTTCTTCAATGTACTATTATTCTTCCTCTCTTGCTGCTCCAGGCTTTTTGCCTCTAACAACCTTGCTGGCAGGAAAATGCAACCTTGCATAAAGGGGTCTTGGTGCCCTCACTGTCCTATCAAAGCCCCCTCACACAAACAAATCCTGACATTTGACGACAGAAGGCAATTACGTGTAAGCAAGTTATAGCTGACAAAACCAAGTTTGTAGTTGCTAAACATTAAGATTGCACAATTGCTCTAGGACCTGCTAGTTTTACACAAAAGATAGAATACACTATATGCATGAATCATGAATGCAATTATAGAAAATGTATGGTTTCTCAAACTGAGCATGGAAATCTTAACTCAGTTGACAAAGTGTTTGCGTCAGTAACAATCATTGTGCTCCTAGGACAACCAAAGTAAAAAAAAGAACCCCAAACTACCATATTCTCTCTTTTTTTGCATATTTATTTGTCATATATATTATAATATTTCATGGTTTTACATCGAGAAAGAGATAACAGCACTAAGAAAATGGAAAACACAATAAACATCCCAGATTTACTTGGGAGTAGACCAAAATTAATGTAAACTGATGCATTTTACGAGGGGAGAGTTCAGCTGATATCTAGGACATTCATTGAATCGGTTATTCCCTTAAACACCCCCCCCCCCCCCCCCCAAAAAAAAAAGTATACATAGTTGCGTTATCTGTGGGTACCATGTGCAGCCGGTTGTTTTTTTGAGTTTCATTAAAATTCATTTTCATTAGTGGCATCACCTTGATCTTAATTCTTTTTCTTACTCCAGCAGTTCTCCAACACTTCTCCCTTTTTTTGGTAGCCATCGATATTTCGCTCATCCCCCTCAAATAAAGGGAGAGTTATATCTCCCCCAATAGCATGGGACCGCCCCAGCTACCATTTTCAATCAATTCTTCTACTACACACCTGTGGGACCCACCTTTCATATGGTCAACTAGATGCAGAGTGTGTGATCTTATATGCATTAAGATCGCCACCATACTAATGGGCCTGCTGCCTAATCACAACCTAATCACAACTTGTTAAGACTAGATGTACTAGTCTATCGAGTCAAACAGTTGGGCCAGCATTTTTTATCAAACACAGAGAGCTCTGCATCTTTATATTAAAAAAAATGGTGCCAGATGTTAGTGGGGACTTGACTTGGTGATTTAATAACGTTACTAGTGGTCCTATGATTCCAGATGTTCAACCGTAGTACCATTCTCATAGAAAATGGTGTTGATACCAGGATTCTTGCAAGCAATAGTATATATGTAGGACTCGACTCTAGATTTTTCATTGTAAGCATACATCATAAAAGTAAGAAGATAAATAGGTACCTCTCCAAAAGCATTGTTGTATCTGTTCAGTCGTTAAACCTGTCGGCAAAAACATGTGATACATAGTTAGAGCTTGGTTGTACTCAGACTATGGTTTAATCATGAACATGAACCATGGTTATTGCTGCGTCCTGTCTTCCATTTAAGCTATATGTTCAATGTTACAGAATCTCATAGCCAGCACTAAGGAACAAACTTTGGGAAAAATAAGATGTTTATGCAAACTCCAAACTCTTGGTTATCATCTGGAGGAGCAAAAGTTTATGCTGAGGCTTTGGGAACTTGCTGGAGCCCGTAAGCTTCAAGAACTAGGCCCTAATGGGGGCTTGTTTAATCAGCTGTTTGGTCGGGTCGCTATTTTTCTATCCCAGGAATTGTTTTTTTTTCTGTTCTGCATCGCAACCCCTCTTTTTCCTAGGTGAGTCAGAGTGGTTGCTAGTAAGGGACCAGTTTCTCCTCTTTAATAAAAAGGTGCATCACTCATGCGTGTTTGAGAAAAAAAAAAAAGTACCTCTAAATATTGTAGGAACTGAGGTTCCAAAGTAAACAGTTCGTCTTGGGAGGTTCCATATCCAAATTCGTGGGACATCAAGTGGATTTTGGCTTGAGCAATGATCAGCAAATACCTGCATAATGACATTCGTACCACTAATAAATCTGATGGACCAAGAGATGCTTCTTATACTGTATAGTAAAAGTTATTACATATGATAAATAATGCTCACCTCATTAACTTGAAAATACGTCCCATTAAGTGGGAAGCTTCCTCTCATTGCTGTTCGGCATGGTATCTGCTTAAATTTGACCAAACAATGAGCACATTTAGTTTTTAGATATATAATATATAATACCCAACACACAAAAAATATAATAAGATCCAAAAGGAAACTTGCCAAAAGTGTTCCTCTGACTGTCTGAGTCCGCATTTCTTGTATATTGTTGCAACTAAAGCATGTTGAACTTCCACATAGTCTACCAGTCTCCCCTGAATCACAGAATGTCTTGGGTGCATCGGTTGATTGTGCAGTTTCACCTGTTCAATTCTTAAAACATTAGAGGAATTTAGAAGAACAAAGGGTTCAAGCAAATGATCTTGCCTGGGGTCCATATGGAAAGAAGATATGGACAGGGATCATCTGGTTCTCGCTGTTCGTACTGCAAGGATACAGACAAATCTAAATTTGGGATGAATATTTAACACATAAGCAGTGTTTAGTTGATACTAATGAAAACTTACTCCTTCCAGAAGAGGGTGTGAATCCGGCAGTTCATAACTGCAAGCAGGTGAAAGTAAACAAGTTAAAAACACAGGTGTGGATCTCATCAGTGATACAGATAGTACAAGAAATGAAGTAACTTAAATTATTATCAATGGCAATAATTTTTGTCAAGGCCAATGTCATACACTTGGTGTTCTGTCCTCAGGCGACTAATATTCTTGAGCTTTGGAGTTGGAATGGAAGCAGCATCAGGGGTGATGGCAACCAATGCCTTCGACATGTCAGCATATTCAATAACATTGTTTGCTTGCATATAGTTCTTCAAGTTTTGTGTAAACTCCTCAATATTAAGATTAATGGTAGGAATTTCATCAGGGTCTTCACAAAAGAAATCCTCTATTTCACCCTCCTTTGCCTCTAAATTTTCAGGTTCAGGTTCTGGGCTCAGCGGTTCCTCAATTATTGGCTGATGATTACCAGAAACAGCAAGCTTAGGATAATTTGCACTCCACTCAAGTTGGCCAACAGTCCCTGAATTTATGTATGTTTGGTGACCAAAATCTACAACATTTGAATGTTGTGATGTAGCCAAACGTTTTTCTTCAGGTGCAGGAAGAGCAAGCCTAGCACTGTATTCATAAAAGAGTGTTACCAAATGTCTCTCAATGTGCAGTATTAAATTGCAGCCCACAAAATTTTGAAATTGACATAAAAAATAACAGTATTCCAGTTACTAGAAATGGACATTTGAAAGCACAGAAAATGCAACAAGCCAATGATTTTTTTTTCCCCAATTGAGGCAGGTTGCAGATCACACATGCACAGTTCACAGTCACAGATACTATTTGTTCAAGCCAAAAATTTTGCATGAATATGGATGATTGCATGATCCTTATTATTGTTGAACTTTCATGCACTTTTAGATGTAAATTTTATTCAGGGGAGCACAGAACACCTAAAGAGCTGGGAGCACTTGATATTCTCTTGTAAGCACACATATCAGTGCAATGCAACAACTAATGAACAGTACCCCATACATATATATGTAAAGTTTAAAGAACAAGACATAGCATGTCCATTAGCTGAATAACAAGGATTTTGCATCCTGGAATTACCTGGCAAATGCACTAGCAAAGTGCTTACATTCAGCTCTCATTGGACATGAATTGCAATTAGGCTTACTCTTTGTGCAGAAAACCTAAAAGTGGACGATAGAGAAAGGTTAAGTCAGTTCAATGTAAACCAGGCTGTATTAGATCAATTTTTTTGTTTCATCTTTATCACCTTTCCAAAAGTAATCATTTGGTAGTGAAGCTCATACCTGCATATTGGAAGACGTCATTGAATCTAGCCAGTTAAATATAGTACGAGAAGTATTGATTGAACTAATCTTACAATGTACGTTGATCTAGCTTGCATAGTCGAGGCCAAAGGTACTTCTGTATGTGCTCCAGCATGGGATACCTTCAGCAGTAGAATATCATACTTATGCCACATATGCACTCTGCATGATCATGTACATATAACGAATTATAGAGAATAACGATACATACATTTCCAACAGGTGCAACTGAAGAGACTCTGGCAGTGGCTGAAGTGGCACCCATCCAAGCCTCACACATATCCGACCAACATTTGTGTCCACCTAGGAATCAACATACACAAAATAAGGAATATATATATATATATAAACAAGGGCAGACCCACTGCCAGGGCGCCCACTTGAGTGGGGTTCTAGGGAACAGAAGGGTTTAACCGTGCTTGAAAAAAAAAAAATAGGAGGTTGAGCGACAAAGAACATACTGGAAAAGCCATATGATGTAGCGTCAAGAGGCGAACACACTCAACACTTTTGAGTCCAAGCCCTCTAATGCTTAGAAGGAAGTCCCTGGAAGAATTAGAAGAAATGTGTATGGCATATTAAAAAAACGGCAATGACACCTTGAGTGATAACTACTGATATGATTACAAAGGTGATATGCATGAAGGTTTTAGTTTTCACTGTCCAATTTGTACTTTATCAAGATCGGCTAAAGATATCATTGAATGAAAAATTTACGGAAACCTGAATCAATGTCCTTTTTCATGATTTTAATTTTTAATCAATATTACTTGTTCGACACTCTCTTCAGGTTTGGTTGTAGTGAAACAAGTAGTAGCATCATAAATTCATATCAGTGCAAAAAAAGGGTAGGAACTCAGTAGTTCTTATAATTTTCTCAGTGTATTCCACTAAACTTACTTTGCTTTGTCCGGTTGAACATCTCTTAGCCATTCTAGATCAATGCTTCCATGGTCTGTCACCAATCGGTTCAGGAATTCCTGTGCAAAGGTGACCAAAACCTTAAAATGGTTCAAGCTAATACCGTAGTGCAAATAAATATCAAATCAAAATATGGGTGCATGCTTGAACAACTAAAACCTTTTAGAGAGATTTCTTCTACTAGACTTACTTTTATCCGTTCTGCTAGCATGTTATTCATTCCTCTCTCTCTGATAGTTTCAGATATTTCCCGCACTTCTGCTTGTCTAACTGTCTCCCAATCAACAGTATCCCTTGCATCATGACTTCTTTGTTTATCCCCATCATTAGAAAGAACTTCTTTTCGTAAACTGTCCCAGTCATAAGTTTTCTTTTTAGGTCGGCTCCGTACCTTCTTAGCTTTTGATCCATTTTGTTGAGCTTCTGACGGCTCCTTTGGAGCATCAATCAACTTCTGTGTTGAGCCTGAAGCAACTCCTTGCAAGGCATCTGAATGAAAGTTCTGGTTTTCACACAAGGCTGAAGACTGATGCCTTTCATGTGATGCTGTATGAACTCTGGCATCATTGTCCTGTTGGCCACATCCTGACTGAAATTGTTCAGCACCCATTTGATTTGTTGAGGTAGTGTACACCTCTTGAGGATTTGAATAGACAAGTGGTTCCACAAAAGGGGCTTCAGTTTTGTTCCTTGAAAAATCATTTCCACAGGAAGAGTGCTCCTTGAAAAATGGCACCTTGTCTGAACTATGTAATGGTTGAAAGTTTTGTTCAATTACTGGTGAAAAGTAGCCTTGTTGCGTGAAGGATCAGAAGGGTTAAGGCTAGCCTCAGATAGTGTAACACTGGGAAGATTCACTCTATCAGGACCTGTGTGGAATGATTTATCCATATGGCTGAAACATGACACACCTGTGAAATCAGACTCGCTATTCTGAACATAGGGCATAGAAGTATGTAATGGCTGATATGATCTGTTTAGATCAAGCAACACGCCCTTGTTCACACCTGAAACTGGAAGAGGATTGAGTCCATAATATTCTGATGATCCGAGCATGCCCTTTGGATCTTGAATTGGCAGAAACCCTGTGTAGTCAGTTGAGATGCCAGTCCCGCTGGATATATTTCTCATGATACAGCCCTCTTCAGTGAAATTTTGCAATGAACTAGAACCTATTGCATCGGTTTTATGAAAGAGATAATCAGGGAATTCTGGGAAGAAACAGTAGAATTTTGAGAAGAAATAACATCCTCCAATGATCCATCTTCAGTTTCTACCACACTTGAAATGCCTGTAGTTAAAAAAAATAGATCCTGATAGTTCATTTCCATGCAGTCCAGTTAGTGACTTCCTATAAGAGACATGGCATTCTCCAGTTGCACCGGCAGAGCTTCCGATCAATTCGTTACTGTTACTTTCTTCATTATCTTCTGTAGTAATCAATGATCTAACATCACTTATCTCTTCAACGAATATCTTGCCTTGCAATTTGATAGAATCACCTAACAGTCCAGAACAACCATCCTTCTGTTCAGGAGGAGTATGAGACATCTCAGCCACAGGTTTTTCAGGGACCTCTGTCTTAGCGGGAAATTTGGCAGCAACCGCCATGAAAGCAGAACTGAAAAAAGAAAAGGACTAAAATTGGTGTGTATATATAAATGCTAAATTGCACAGCATATTCTTACTTCAATTAGGCTAGCAGTGTATATTTCACCTAGAAAGATGATCTGAAACATTCTGGGTAAGAAATACACCCACGACTGAGTCCACGACTGATCCTTTCCATCGAGAGAAACGCCTATCCCCTGAAAACAAATTAGATTACATAAAAAGTTAAGTTTTGTTGTGAAAACAAAAACACATGTCCTCCGCCATCTCACACACACTATGCATAGAAGATCCACATCTTACAAATTATTACAGTGTCCCATGTTAAATTGTGAATCACTGTTCAAATGGGCTCAGATATGATACTTTCATCACAGACTAATATGGTTCTGTTCTTCAGAGTCTCCAAAATGCACCTGCAGCTATCGAATTTCTATAACCATATAAGCTACTATTTGTCTATTTAGTGCAAACTCAATATGATTTTTTTCACGTTACCAATTACCAATCTGAATATTTTTGAAATATAGATCAACGATTAAAAAGATCTGACTGGTGGAAACAAGAACATAAGATAATAAGTACAGAATATAGAAAAGGAATACTAGAAATATAAAATTGAAATGGTTTCCATACCCTGAACTAGATGCATACGAGCAATGAATGAATCAACCCGTCCTCTGAACACTCTTCTTTCTTCGTCAAGCCACTTCTCTTTATCCTTGTCCAACTCTTCAGCACCATCACCCATATCTGGCCCCATTAATAAGTTCCACATCATAGTGGTGACCGGATCGATGTTCACTTTGGCCCGAGAACGTCTTTTCTTTGTCTTCCCCTCAAATGCAACCAGTGCACCAAATTCACCTTCATAAGGAACAAGAGCATTTTTGGGTACCTCGGCCAAAACCTTTCCTGATTCGCTTATGCTTAAGAGCTTAATCTTTTCAATTATGCCATCTAAATGATCAACTGATGCTGCTGTAGCTTGAGGAATGATGCCTCCATGAATCTCCTTATGGTCCGAACTTTTGGACCCCACAGTTGACATCCTAGGAGTAATTCCAGTGGAAGGTTCAGAAGCATAAGTAATGCCATTAGCTTTTAAAAAGTCAGTACATGAACCTTTTGGTGATATAGGTTTTTCATGGCCAATAATTTGTTTCCCTTTAGTACCTCTTTCTTTTGGCTCACCATTGGGGTTTACTACTTTCCTTGGGCGACCCCTTTTCCTTGGCTTCTCAGTGGAGTTTGCTTCTGCAGTTACTCCAAAAGAGTTAAGATTGTAGTTCCCATTTGTGGCGGTTGTCTTGCTCGCTGGGTAAGGGATCTAACAACTTCATCACTTGTAGTTCTGATATGCTCATCAGTAGCAGCAGCAGTGCAGTGGTTATGGCCCTCTTGAATGGAAGTATTGTGTGTTTCAGACAAGACTGGCACCTTAGCCACAATGTTTTCTAAGCATTTATGCTGATGAATAGCATTACCCTGAATATAGTTTTCTGTGGATGGATTCACTGTGCCGCTCGATAACTGTGTGTTCCCTGCAGTTAAGTATCCAGACCATTTATTTGGTAAAGCAAAATTGTTGCTAGGGTGATGTGGCCTAGATGTAATTTCCCAAGGATGAATTTGATGCACTTCATTCCTCAAGATATCACTTTCTCCCAAATGGTTCACCGAACTGCCAGGCAATGGTATGTTCTGTGAAGTGAAGCTTCGGGACTGTTTATTAGGTAAAGCAATAAATTCTTTGTCATGGATCATGTTGTTTTGTGACGTAATAAAGTCAATCATTTGTTTTGAAGCTTGTGATTTCTCAAGGGCCACCAACCTTTGTACGTCAGCCAAGGTACCAATTCCATGGTTCATAGCTGTAACTTTGTTTGTGTTCAATCCATTAGAAAGTGCTGATGAGGAAGAAAGCTTTCCCGTAGTTCCATTGAGCTGATTGCTATGATCCTCTGGTCTCATCCTTTTGCATGCTTCAGGATAATAAGATGTTTGAGAGCTAGTGGAAAGGGGGTCATCACTACAGAACTTCCCTGTTCTATTTGAGTTAATAAAGTCAATGCCAAAAGAAATCTCATGACCACTGATAGAATTGTGTTCTCTTTTTTTACCCACTGCAAGAACATCTGAATAGCCTGGAGAATCATGAAAACCAAAAGCTGCTCCAGTCTGGTAGTTACTATTGGTAGAAAACTTCAAGTCATCATTCTTTACAGAAAACTCTTTCAGATTTCCATTCATCACATCCCTTTCATTGTGCTTGGGAGGTACAAATGGACTTTCTGGAAGTATATAATATTGGGCCATTTGTTTGATTACTGCGTCTTCACCTATAGAAGCTTCAGGATTGAAATTGCCCCCCATTGACACCCTTTCAGTATACTGAGAAGATGCTGTCATATTTTCTGGAATACTATAACTACTAAGCATCTGATAATGTCTGGGTGATTTTTCTATACAATCTTGAGATGTGCTTATGTATTGGTCAAAATTGGCTGAGGGGTGTTGGATATGATCTACCGAGCTGGTAAGATGAGAGACACATCTAACTGGCAGACTAGAATTAGAATCCAGTAACTGATCTGTTTGAACTTTTGCTATTGAATCAAATTGGAAAAATTGTCCAGAGCTGTCCATTAAACTAGAATAATTGGCTGGCATCTGACTTACTACAGAATTGTTCAGATCAAAATCGAATCCTTTAGGCATGCAGTCTGCCTTTAATCCTTGTATACCAACTATTGGTTCAACTGAACTAATAGAACTGCTTGTACCACCCCAATGGCATGATACCTGGACACTGCTTCTTTCAACTCCAGATATTGATAGCTGTGTGTCCCCAGGACCAGTCTGTATCTCCGTTTCCTGGGTTTGCGATACCAGATCCAAATGTCTATGCTGGTCCTCCACATCAAAGTTCAAACATCTTTGGACTACTCCTGGTTTAGCTCTAGTGTGTGTATCAGCACCTCCTGATGGAATTTGTTCAGCTGGTGCGCTTAGCCCCTTCCTCCTGACATACTTTCTCTTTCCAGTAGGCTGATTCCCATTTTCCTTGGGAGGCTTTGGAGTTTTAGGCTGTATCTCCGTTTCCTGGGTTTGCGATACCAGATCCAAATGTCTATGCTGGTCCTCCACATCAAAGTTCAAACATCTTTGGACTACTCCTGGTTTAGCTCTAGTGTGTGTATCAGCACCTCCTGATGGAATTTGTTCAGCTGGTGCGCTTAGCCCCTTCCTCCTGACATACTTTCTCTTTCCAGTAGGCTGATTCCCATTTTCCTTGGGAGGCTTTGGAGTTTTAGGCTTCTGCAACTTTGCTGATTGTCCTTCTTTAATGACCTTTGGCCTATGTTTTTTCCTCTTAGGTTTTTGCACCGATTTTCCATTCATGTCAGTACCTTCAACTGCTTCAGCATCATTAACAGCTTGTGAGTTAGAAGATAACTTTTCTGATGTTACAGGGGGGTTCACTTCTCCGGTACCCAGCTCAATGGAAGATTCCACTTGTAAGGGCATGGAAGAAGTTGCGAAGCACAGATTGATACCATGAGGTATATGCATCCTTTGCCCTAACCCCTCCTGCATATTTCTGTAACTTATGGTGCCAGTCAAATTGTTATCCAAATGAGGTACACCATATCAGCCGACTTCACCTGTGAAAGTCATTAAGACACAATACAGTCACATAATATTCAAAGAGTCACAGTTTATATTTATATTATGAAAAAACATTACAGTGAGTCAGTACACTCGTTACAACTTGAAACATCAATGCAAGGGACTCTAAATAATATCGATAGTCCTCAAGTTTTGTTTAGCTTGCTGACAAACTCTAACTGACTGGTGTTGACATGATCACTTTGACAACATTCAGTGCTCGAGTAGGTATCAGTAGGTGCCACCACCAATTTATTGAGAACTTTTTTATATGTGTACAAAATAGAACTGTACATATAAATTATGAACTATTGACACCAGAAGTTAATATCAAGTAAAGCAGATTTTCTCCACAAAACGGATTTCTACGTAGCAAAGAGAAAACTAACCGCGATTACTCAACTTGAAATCCGAATGAGCAAATCAAACCAACCAAAACTAACCCAGCCATAGTGAGGCATTGCCTAAGCTTCTAACTAGATGCAGTGTGCCTCATCCAAAGGCAGGTAGTCAAAGGTTCCTTGCTGCCTCACCTACCAGAGTTGAAGGGGAATGAAGCAAATGATGGCTTATCAGTTGTTCTTCAGTTTTTTTGTCTGTGTGGTTTAACTTGAGTTCTGAATGTAAGTCATTTATCACACTCACCTACAAAGGCAGCTTTGATTTATTTTACAACTATGCAGGACATTTATGGCAAAGCATAAACCTGTCATTTCTTTTTTTTTCTTCAACAATAGAAGATAAATCATGTGATTTATACAGAAAATAATGTGTCGATCTCATAGATTATTTCATAAACAAAAATATGTCAAACGTGAGTTGAATAAAAACACCTTATTTTTCCTATTTTTATTGGGTGCAATGAAGAATGATATCACGTCAAACCAAATGTGCATGTTAGTATTTAAGAGATACATCAATACTGTACTAACTACTATACACTTAAATCTGATAAAATATGTGAAGATCTTGTTCATAATCAAAGGAGCAGTGCAATCTGCATTAATTTTGAACAATTAATGAGGAAACAATAAAATAGGAAAGCACATATTTATAACAGTGGTTTTCCGTCTTAACATATTTCTAGAAGCATAACAGAAACACCATGGTTTTGTTGTGATTGTGGCCATTGGTGCAGGATTAAGCATTTTATGAGAAGCTATCCTAACAAGTACAAGCCATGTCATAAACCCCTTATCATCTTAGGTAATGCAGGTTGCATAAATGTCTGGATCCAAAATTAAGCTCTAAATTAAAAGTGAATTGAGGCAAGCATGGCACAACCAAAGGCCCCTATCCCAACAGTAGAATCAACATGGATACTATCATCATCAATTTGAAGCTAAGCTTGTTCAATTTGAAACTAACGAGCTCAATCTAGCTCCGGCAGTTTTGTTTTTAGAAGTGGCCCACAGATTTTGATTCTCCAATGACTAAGAATGCATCGATACTCTAAATCCAAACAACATAGACATCGCGACACTCTTCCACGCGATTAGAAGAGGAATTCATCAGAAAAACGGCTCGACAAGAGCACGGCGGAGCTGCATTCGATCGGAAATCCAAAAGCCTTGTCCCCGGGCCGTCTCTAAACCCGACGCCTCCCTCCCCTGTTAAACCCGACGCGTTCCTCCCCTGTTCTCACGCGTCTATCCCAAATGCTACTGCGGGACTTTGGGACACCGAGCCCAACATAGAACACCGGTCGGGCGGACAGAAACGCGATTCGCATATCAAAAACACCTCCCGGATGAACCAAATCAGAGGGTGGGGAAGGGAAAACAGGAGTGGAGTCCTCTCTCTCTCTCTCTCTCTCTCTCTCTCTCTCTCCACAGGACAGGCGAGTAAGGCGAAATTACCCGGAACACGACCCACATTTCCACAGGAGAGGAGAGCGGAACGGGGAAGCAGAGCAGGCACATACGTACCCTCCAGAAGGTCACGTCGCCGGCGGAGCAGATCGGGCGAGTCCCGTGGTCCCCTCTCACCGATCGATCTTCGGAGAACCCGATGCAGCAGCGGACAGCCCCCGGAACAGCAGGGCGCGCGGCCTCCCCTCCTCCTCCCTCTGAGCTCGCTCCTCGGCCGGCCGGAGAAACTGTCGCCCTCCGCTCCTCCCCCGTACCACCCGCCGGAGCCGCGCGGGGAAAGCGAGAGGGTAACGAACAACACCGGCGGAAGAGAGAGAGGGAGGCGGGAGGGAAAAGGACCGGGTCGCTGCGACTTTGGGTGAGAGAGACACCACTCTAGAGAGAGAAAAAGAGAGGGGTACTGGTACTAGCACAGCGGTCGGTCCGAGCTGTGCTGATATGAGCCTCCCTCCCTCCCTGCGGCTGCCGTGTGGGCCCCCTCCACTCGTACAGTGGGCGCGTGCGATGCGAATGCGATGGCTTTCACACCGCCCGCCAGCGACCACCGACCGACACGTGTTTTTACCGAGACATGTGCGTGCGATGGAAGCGCGTGCCACCACCTGTCGCCTCGCGCGTGCCTTTTCTTTGCCTGCCCGATTCGCCGCCGTTGTTGAAGGCCTTCCGCTTCTGCGCGCGCCTCGTGGGTGGCAGGAAGTGATGGCGCGGATCCGGATCGGACGGCAGGCTGGGGCTGGGCAGGGTCTCGATTACTGCGGATTCGGTGGGTGCGGATAGGCACTGATTCGGTGTCTGTGCGTGCGTGGGTTTTACAGCAGGTACGGCTGCACAGATCGATACGCGAATCTCAGCTTTTAAAACCACAGGCGAGAGGGTAGTACAATGCAGACCTGAAACATCGATCCAAAGGCGTGCGTTGGGACTGTGTTCTCCACTCAAGTTCCCCACCTGCCCTATTTCAGTGTCATTAGTGTCGAAATGCTGACATCTAATAATCACATGTCATAAAAAAAAAGGCTATGTTAGAGGTAAACGTCGCAAACTCATTATTGTACCCCTAAAAGACGGTTGTTTTAGGACGGATGCGGAGACCAAGGAGAAAGTGAAAAGACCTGCATACCTCTACTTTCTCTCTCCATTCGCCAGAAGAAGACGGAAGTACTACTTCTCCCTCTCACTTCCTTCCTATGTTCTTCGTTGCGTTTTCATGGCAAATCGAGCGCCCGACGGAGAACCGGCCCCACTGGCTCGTCGAGCTCAACTCACTGAGCCACGCCTTCCCTCGCCAGCGATGGATCTAGCGATTGGGGGCCGGCGGATGTGTGCGGCCTTTGCCCCGGTGGAGAAGAGGAGGGAGGGCGTGACCCTCCACGCGTGGTGGGAAAGATGAAGGTAGGTCGCGACCTCCCATTCGGGCGCAGAGAGAGGAGAGGGGGCATGACCTCACGCCGGTCTTTGGAGGAGAGGTGGGGCCGCCAAGAAAGATAAAGAAGACCGCCGAGAGCACCGGCGGACCGGGCGTGCGACGCAGACTTCTTCCCGCGCCGAAGCTTTTGTCACCCGTGCGTCTCCGACGTTGTTTCGGATTCGCGGGTCATGGTGGTGCGGTGGCGGCGGGGGGGGGACATGTAGGAGGAGAAGCGTGTGGCGGCGGTACCGGTCATCCCGACGGCGGGGGCCGGAGCACGCACCCATGGAGCCCGCAGCCGCCGACGAGGAGGAGGGAAAGTAGCGGCGGAGCGCCGGCGTCACGGCCGTGTCGGTGGTGTCGTCTGGGCGATGGGCGAGCGGAAGGGCGGGGGAGGATGCGGGCTTCTTCTTTCTTGGCGCGACGGAGGGGTCTCGCGGTGAAGAGTGTGCGGTGGAGTCGCAAAAGCGCCGGGAGGAAAGGGAAGGGATGAGTTGTGATTTTCTTTTTCGCCACAAATTTCGAGGCCGAGGGGAGGGAGGGATAGACTTGAAGCGCGGTGCTGTCGGTGCATGCCTAGGCCTCGCTACACCATATGGTGAGATAGCCAATGACTTTTATTTTGGGACAAGGCCCTGTTGCTTCGACGACTATTAAAACGGGCAAGTCTCAAGTCAAAGCCACTCTCTGCTCACCCAAGATGTCTCCCTTTGTTTCATCATGACACTCGTGTTCACCGTTATGCCGCCCATGCAATGGTGTACTCCTTTCTTCACGCACTTTGTCGCACCAACAAGTCTGCAACCACCACTATGTTGACCACCCCTATCATGTCGGCATTTCGTCTAAGGAGGCACCCGTGTTCCGCGGACCACTACTTCCTCCTCATGTTTATCCGCCTCATTTCTACTCATTGCATGCTCATTTTTCGCACCTTATCAAAATAGCCGGTAGGAGTGTCTTCGACCTAGAGAATTGATAGTGGAGCTATTCAATTAGAATATAATCACGAGAACAATTGGCTAGAGGGTGTGGATGGTCTCAATACATAGAGACATGACGAACCACATAAGGAAAATATTTCATTAGTTTAATATGAAGTCTAGATATAGATTGACACCAACAGGTCTAAAAAATTAGCTTCCCACATGAAAAAAAACTTGACAATGATTGAGATGTAACATGGACATGAAATTTGGGTGTAGCTAAAATTGAAGGTATAATGAATGTTAAACTCTTTATATGGCTTAGATATTTAGAGAAATTGTTATCATGCTAATTTAGTAAAGATTCATAGCTAAAACCCGTTCTGAGTATTAGAATGCCAAATAATGTTGATTATAACCTTCATGTAGTTAGAATACACATGAAAGTTATGATGGTACATTTTCAATAAATAAATAGGAAAGTTTGTATTAGATGAGGAGTCTAGAGGCATTATGGTTGCATATAGCTACTTGCATTAGGTACTCTTGTGCAATTCAAAATGGCTTGTGCAATGCATTTTACGGAGACCCGATCCCGATTCCCCAGGGAATTCGTATAAGGATTAGAGGCGGGGATGGGACTAAAATCATCCCCACGAGGGACTAAACTTTCGGTACTCAAAAAACCATCCCCATACGGTCCGGCAAGCTTCTCAAATCGGGTATGATTGAGCGCTCCCTTTTATTCCCCCGATTGAGACCCCGTGTCCCCCTTGGATGTACATGTCGTTGGTGTATGAATTTGTATATGGACTAGTTGAAAGCCCATTGAGGTGGCATATATATAATGAAGCCAAGCCTAACTATAATGGACCAGGTAGTTCATATGCAAGAGGCAAAGCCATCCAGAATTATTTCTTTCCACCCCACCGCGCCTATTGGTACCTCTAGACTACTTCCACAATGTTCGACAACGTTTTGGTTGGTAGTTCTAATGTCTATAAACTACTTTTTTGCAACATTGTGGTTGGATAGCCATATGTATTTAAGGAAATGGTTACCGATAATGTCCACTATATCCAACATTGTGTTGATCTAGAGTTCTTACAATTAATTAAGACTCGAGCAACAAGTAATGCGTATACGATGATCAATCTCACTTCTATATAAAGGGTAAATGAATTTAATTTTGTAAAAAGTATTAGTATAAATTTGTACATATATGGTGAAATAATTACATCATGGAAGATACAAATTTCTTCATAACTACATCTTTACGATAAATTTATGATGGAATTTGTTTTTTCACATAAGTTCTAATATAAAGAAATGTTAAAGTTGGTGAAATTTCTTTCATCGTTATATAATTGATCTCATTTTATGGAAAAAGTAGTAACATAGTAATATCCCTTGACACCATAAATAATTGAGACTATTTTATCATATAATTACCTTCTATTTAATCTAGAGATGACAATAAGCCAAGGTGATGCCCCTCGTTCTCACCCCTCATCCCAAATAAAGCCCCATCCTATCTTGAATGATGAACCAAGGCAAAAATACTCACTAGCCCCGACCTTGTCGGATCCGTGAACCCAATTTGAGGCCTCATAGGCACTCTTCCCTCTTCAAAACATATGCAACATCCATACATTAGTCAAAAAGGACAACCAAAATTTCTAGCATGCATCAAAACAAAACAAAACAAAATGAAGGAAGCAAAACACAATTTTTTTGAAACTAAAGCAAAACACAATTGACTAGATGTACAAGTTAACACACGATAAACGAGCCTGCACCGCAACACAAGGAGAAAAGGGTGGGATTTCACCTTGCTTTGAGCGTCGAGAAGGGGAGAGGAAGGGTTGAAAAAAGGCGCGATATCGAGCGAACAAAGCGAAGCGCTACCCACCACAACCGCCGAGGACATCCAAGCAAACAAAGACATCCACACGAACATCGGGCGTCATGGGAGCAACGACGGCTCGGCGAGGAAGAGAAGCTCTCGTCCTAGGCACCGGTGACGAGACAGATGAGGGAGATGGCTCGCGCACGAGCCGCCTGCCAACACACCTCCACAACACATCACCGACGGCTAGAAACAAGAACAGAGGTGGGGGGAGGGGTTGAAGATAGCGGCGGAGAAGAGTAAGATTGAGTCGGGGAGCAAACCCTAGCGACTCAACAGAGAGATAAAAGAGCGATAGAGCATGACAGAAAATTCTCAAGAGTGAGAGCCTGCCAGAGCTAAAGGGGGCCCAACCTAAATGGACCGAGGGAGCCAGCGGGAGCACATACACGGCTGAGCCCATGAGAAACAAAACTTTTGCGGGCTCACGAGTGCTTTAAGCAACTCGTTTCCTAGACCCTCAAGTCGTCCAACAAACAAACATGGCTCGTTGCACCGGCTAGGCTTGTTCTAAATTGTCATCCAGGCAACCAAATGGGCCGATAAACACCAACTCACATAGAGGCCCTATGTGTATATGGTGGGAAAAAATATCTTAACTGCACATGTACGTGACATCAACATTAGTTGTCGACCTCTTGTAAGAGAAGATTGTTAGTTCTATTATGATTATGGATGGTTAAGGGCACTCATAGTGCACTCATAGATAAAAAAGTCTATGGTCTTAGATAGAAAAATAAACTAAAGGTTCTATTGTGTGATTTTTTTTTTGTATAGAGTCTAAATAAAAATCAACCACTCAATTTCTCTTCTATAACGGGAGTGGCGGCATATGAAAGAAACAGTCAATGCTCCCGCCATCGACCTCCGGCGGGCTGGGTGGGTGCCGTCGAGAGAGCCCGCCACGAGCGGGGCCGGCTGAGATCGGCTGAGATCGCGGCGCGACGTTCTGGTCCTCTAAGAATTCGATACAAACGAGAGAGAATGAACACACGCGGACACTCGGACTATCGTAGCTAAGATTAGCCTAAGTATAGAAAGGGACACCTCCTCCCCAGCGCTCGGCTTTTCCGCCTCTACCGCATGTGCCAGTGTGTCGTGGAGACGGAGCAGAGGACAGGAAGGCGCCACTCGCATGCACAGCCGCACAGCAGGGGAAGAATGTCGAGCGCCCGTCTCTCGCAGCCAGCCACACAGGATCGACAACGCGAGACCAACGGCCTCGTAGATCGGTAGATGACGCGTCCCAAATAAGGCGTCCTTTCTTTCTTCCCGATAAACGGCCGCTGTATCGGCGTCGCCTATAATTAATGCCCAGACTCTACGCAGAGTCTGCACTGGGAGTGACCTTAGGGTTGCTCCAGCAGTACCAGATAAAAAAAAAACCAATAAAGAAAGAAAAATAAATAAAGGTAATGTGTTCATGTTCAAATGAAAAAGAGAATAAAAAAACAGAGTGGCACAAGGAAGAAACGCGCGAGCAGACCCGGCGGCGCGTGGCCGTTCTCAGTCGCCGCGGAGGGGAGTGAGTCGGGACAGCGGCACGGGAAGGGGAAGGGGAAGACCGAGACCGAGAGGAAGGGGGCGGATTTGGGTGGGCCTTCACGTGGGCAGGGCAAAGATCTAGAGCATCGCGTGGAGACAAAAAGGCGGCGGCGGCAGCGGCAGCGGCCGGTTGGAGATGTCGATCCTGTGGGAGAAGAGCGCGGGGTGGCGATGGCTGGTTCGGCGGACGCGTGACTCGAAGCCCTTCTTCTTCACCTTCGCGGCTCTGTGCGGCGTCGTCCCCGGCGTTATTGGCTACGGCGTGATGCAGCTCACCAGCTCCCGCAACGAGCAGCTCGAGGCCCACCTTCGCTCCACGGCCCGACCCGAGACCACGGTGCGCTTCCCTCGTACAGATCCCACCGTGATCGATGGCTATTACTGATTGTTACTGTTATAAATTATGCTCTGCGATTTGAGATCATTGTTTGGGGGATCTAAGATTGATTGGTCGATCTAGTTTACATGTTAAATCAGTTTCTCACTTGAAATGTGATTAAAAAAAGGTTTCTCACTTGAAATTCATGAATTTCAAATACACGGCGGCATGTTTGAGTTCGAGGGATTGATGGATCTGAACTAGGGGTTTAAGCCCTATCATTTGAGGGATACATAGACTGTAGCTATCATGGAAATGTTAAGGTGGTGCTTCTTTTTAACTTTTCTTGTCTTGCATAGTATTTTAATAGGATTCTATAGGTTTTAGGATGCCTGGACCAGATTGATTTACTTGACTGCATCTGAATGGTTGCCTCTGGTTTCCAAACTATATGCTAGCTGTGATAGGTGCCAACTATTGCCTATTGGTTGGAATAGTTGAATCCATTCCATTTACAGTTCAGATTAATAATAACTGTACCTGCCAGCCAACACATGAGCAATGTTTAGTGGCAAACCAGCTAGCTTTGGTTCTCCTTTTTCTTTAATCATATTATTTTTTGATGGCTAGTCAATGTGTCAATAGCATCATAAGTGTGCCTTATTTCTGCCAACTCTCTGTAAACTTAAACCTTTGTAGCAGTGTGAACACACCCTTATTGGTAGTGTAGAAATTGAATGACCCAAGCGATAACAATTATTAGTGTTAGACATAATAATCAAATGTCAACAGTTCTATTGTTAGACAATCCAAGCATTCTTCTTGTCTATTCTAGGGTAAATGGGTACCTCAACATCAATGTGTATTAGTAATTTTGGCTAAAGACATTGTTATGCTCATGTTGAAGTGAAGGGGTCCCCTGTTGGTATTGTATGAATCCAGTGCTAATAATATTGAGGAATCAATTAATATATTAAGTTACAAGACATGGAGCAACTTTCAAGAGACATAGTATTACAGTTCTGTGTTGTTTCAGTAGTTAACTCTCTTGTTGTATGTTCAAACTTGCTTTTAGAGCTATTGCAGCAATGTCTACATATGAGCAGGCTGCAGCAGGAAGATATTGGCCTTCTGTAGAGAGTAACACCTGCCACTGTTTTTGTTTTTCCTTCAGCTTCTGGTGCTGGTCAGTCCATTTGACTATTTATTTTACTTTGGATATTATTCATATTGGGACTGGCAGAGTTGATGGCTTTCCTCATAGCTACAGATGCCAAAATTTGCTGAGTCTAATATTGGAGCATTTAGCATTCAAGTTGTGTTATGTATGTCTTGATAGTGCTATCTAGCTTTCTTAGGTATGCACGGTTGTTGGCTCTTGTGCCATGGTGATTTATTGTTTTTGGGTTATCAAAACAAAATTGCATCTGGGTCATGATTTGAATCCACACATTAGTGTAAAATAATTTATCTGCGCAACCCAAGCAGCTTGCTGCTGTGGATCTTTGCTCCCATGGCGTACCGAACACCAAATCAGATGGCTCACTACTGTTTTTCTGTTTCTATAGTCCACTAAATGATGGTACTAACCATCTAGCAGCCTGGGCTCTTGCTTTCACAGACTCAGTTTTGAGGAGCTCGATGATCAAATCATAGTTAAGGGAACAAAAAAGTACTTTTGGAGAATTAAGGGGGGTGGGGTGGGATGATGGGAAGTTTATTAATATGTGCTAAAGTGCTTGCTTGCTTTTTGGAGAGCTTGACAAATTAACAGTGTAAGAGAAACAATTCATTTTGGGAATCCTGAGTTCATTAGTCCTAACCACCATGATCTAACGACCAGCACAGAGAAGTAGTGGACAGTTGAGGAGGGGCTTTATGGTTGGCTGTCTAGGTGCAGTATGTTCAGCTCCTTGCTGGTGTTGGATAGATGCACTGCCCATTTTGAAGATTTCCTTAGTTTCTACATTCAGGATTGATTTGAACACCTAGTAATAGTTAACTATTCTTGTACCTGGGATTCATGGTGAATCAGTAGCTTATAGTTGCCTGCCTAGGAGCGATTACTACTTATACCATTTGAAAACTTCTTTATTGAAAGTTCCAGCTTACACCAGTACTCATGCTTATGTGGTTAATTAGAATGGAAGGCAGTAGCAGACATGCCAGTTGTTGTCTTGGGAGGTGTTTATGACACATTGTATTACTAGTTTACTACTTACCAACCAAACAAATGAAACTTACTATGCTTACTCATTAACTCGTTTGCATCCTGTTGTTTTCTTTCCACTTTGTGTGTGAGTTATTTTTGTAACATTTTTTTTTCGCCATCAAATCAAACGTTTGTGATCCCATATATACGGTCGCTGATGTTAAACACTTGGCAAACTGCAGATGATGGGGCAGGTAAACAGGGAGAGACTGACAGAGTTTCTTGGCGAGCTGCAACGGAAAGAGGACACGAACGACAGATACGTCGCCGCACTGAAGGGTGAAACCCTGACCAGGAAGCGCTACGAACGCATCCAGCCTGTGGCTGCCAATGCGGCACAAGCGAGCCACCAGGAGACTGCTGCCAAGGCCAGTGCGGAGGTGAAACCCAAGGCAAAGTGATTGGTTTTTTACTAGCAACATGTGCCCTAGCCAAATCACTCACTCACTGAACATACACATGCTTGAACATCATATAAACAGTCAACGCCTGTGAACGGTCATATTACGCTCGAGTCTCTGACTCTTGTGTTTTAAACGCTGCTGCGGGCGGCTGTGCACTGCTGTAAAATTTTGAGACTCTTGGTCGAATCTCTCGATGCTAATGCTAGCAGCGACCGCTCTGGCCTCTGGGTTCTGCCGAGGCTCTTGCCTCTGTGTGTTGTCGCATTGTTTTGGCTGGTGGATAGTGCTAGAACAGATGGTAAAAGCTTTGTCCTGTGTCGATCGACCGTACAAAAAGCTGACGATGAGCACAAGACGGGAGCATCAGATTCGTCATTCCTGGCGCCGGCGACGGGCGATCTGCTCTTGATGCCTCCCTTTGGGTTCAGCGAGTCTGACCTTGGCGTGCCGAGGTGGCCGATCAACGAGGCAAAGCCCCGGCCGAGGCCTGCCAGACCAAGTGTAGAACGAAGCGTGCGTGGATTACGGGATCAGATGAGATCAAAAGCTTGTTCAAGTATTGTGATCCTCTTTTATCGCTCTAGCCTGTGGTAGGTAGGTTCGTTCCTTTGACCCCAGCAGGCCAGCACTCTGGACGGTGTCGATGCCATGCCACTGACACCTTTTTTATTACTTTGATTAGCGACAGATTTGCCGCTAGAAGTGCAGTTTGGGTGTGTTTAACACCCAAAATTTGGTGCAAAATTTTGGATCAGTTTGAGTGGTAAATATTAAAAGCTTGTTCATCTCAGAATGCATATCTAAATTGTGATCCTCTTTTATCGCTCTATTTAATGCAAGCCTAGATAGGTAGGTTCGTTCCTTGGGACCCCTCAGGTTCGATCCCTGGCTTGTGGACGGTGTCGATGCCATGCCACTCGTCAAAATCACCTGAGCGGAAGCGACTTCTTTTCTCTTTGCTTTCGTGGCCTGTATGAAATCTTAAGCGACCTCTGTTTTGGAGTAATTAGCAAGATTTTGATGTGATGGAGATTTGCCGCTAGAGAAAGTTTGGCACACCCTTTGTTTCTTTGATCGATTAGCGTGTCAATAGGCACAAGCCGGATGAATGATTGCTCTATAAGACTAGTAGAGACGAGAGGAGCAGGTACTGGGTGGATATGGACGCCTGAGCGTGTCATCTTTCTTGGAAAAAGTAGAGACAATTGTCCTGCGGAAAGATTAAAGACGAGGGACAAATTTGCGTATGTCCAATCCCATCGAATAGATTCTACATCATCGGGACGGGTCCCCTGCTTGATAATTGCACTGTACTAGCTGTGCTAGTGACACGTTCGGTGGTGTTACCCAAGCCAACCATCAACCAACACAATAATAATATCGTACGTGTATAGGAGTACATACAAGATTTTTTTTGCTTGGACGAAAAAAAAGAAGGATTTTCTCAAAATCGAATGCGCCCTTATTATACTACTCTATTTACATAATAATCCTACTATCCCTGCTTAATTGGTTTGCTAATCTCAGTGTCGAGTCCCAACATGAATACTAATTAAAACCCCTCGTTTGCACTGAAATGACTGTCTCAAAGCAATGAGATCAACATCTGACAGGTTAAATGCGTTGTACTCACAACATCTGATCCGAGAAAGCTTGAGTTTTCCATCCCTTGATGCCATGCCATCCATCCGGTTGCCGCTGCAGATCGAGGACACGAGTCTCTGGGCCTGAACAAACAGGGTGCATGTGCGACGCCTGTCTTCCGATGCCTGGGCTTGCTGGGCTGGGCTCTGCAGTTTCGGCGCGACACCTCGCGTGCCAGCAGAGCCCAGGAGAGCAGACGACAAGATTCGTCATCGGAATTGCAGATCCAGCTGACAATGCTCCTGCTTCGATCGATCTCCACTCCGCCTCCATAACCATCTCCCATGCTGGACACACAGTGCATATGGATCGCGCTGCCTGCCTTTGAACATCATGGATCGAGCGATGATGCCTGCCAGCAGCTCCTTCAAGTATCAACTACCCATGCCAATGCCATGCCTGCCCAAACTCGGCATTGTTTTGTTGGCTATCATAGCAATGCAATTCACAAGGCTTTGTCGTCTCTCTTCGTCTTGGACACCGAAGAGGCAGGATGCATTTTGGCATTTCTTTGCCATGCTGCCATTCTTCTCGATCTTCTCGCTATGTTACGTCCGATCCGGCCATCCGGTTCCGGAGGAAACAACGAAAGCCAACACAACAGCTCCCACGACCTTGCTGCTAACAAGTGCTCCTCTGCCTTGTTCTTTTTCTTGTTGGTATATATATAAACAAATTCTAGTAGTATGTAAACTAGAATTGTGTTACAGCAATTGTCCTTTCTGTTTCCTTTCCTCTGCGATGTACCAAGGCCGGACGAACTAGTAAAGGAGGAGTACTCTGCATGTTACACAGCACATACACCTATACCACGAGTGAAGTGAAGTACGCCGTGTTCATTACTACTTTCCTAATTGCCATCAGCTAGTATGGTCCTTTTTAAAGTCTTTTACCTACTTGCATTTGTCGCCAATTAACCATTGGGGACCGACACGAGTGCCGAGTTCACAGTGTAACAGCATATGCACCCATTCATCGATCTCTAGGAAACAAAGGACAAGCTAGGCGCTCTGTGCACAAAGGCAGGTCCTGATTCTGTTGCTGTTGTTTGCCTGCCAGATTATATATATACACAATACAATCAAATTTAACTAGGGCTTATTATGAGTTTGGTGTGTTTGTTGGAAAAAAACTAATAGTCGGAATATGTTAATTAACCAAACAGAGTGTACGACGGAATATAAAGCGTGTTTTAATTCCATTTCTCACGAACAAGGATGACTATATATACGTGAGCACTTGAATTCGCGCAAGAATTAATCGAATTGACCAAGTAGTTCAAGTCCCAAGTACGTATGTGCAGGGTAGTTCAATTCTGACTGTACTGTAGTTCCATCCAGCGCTATACATACTGGAGTAATTTAATAGACTTGCACACTATATGTAAGCACGTCAATTTAGACCATAAAAACCCACTCTTGTTTCCAGCCTTCCTACTTGGACCATTCATTCAAGCATGCATTTGAATGGTTAGGCTGTTCCATACGTACTGATCACGCTCGGCCGGTGAGCATAAGGTACGTACCCGATCTCCGATCTGAATGAGTATTGACTATTGTAATCATCCTGTACCCCCGAGTTACAAACCTGGGTAGATGCTATTTTTTTTTTCTTTTTTTGAGTCGAATTAAAAATAGAACTCAGCATGGAACAAGAATGACTCAGTAAACAGAGTTCCCAACATGTCCCCCATCGTTTACTCGTTTTCATGGCAGCAACGATTGATGAATTTTGTCAATGGCACGGGCATTTTTCCCAATATTCAAAGTGGACGGGCAGCACGCAGCAGAATATATACGACCATGACAGTTCCACGTACGTACGCCTCCACCCACTGATGAGCCAGCTATGGTCCAGCAACAAACACTAAGTCGCCGATCGAATTCAAGCGTCTACAGTAGTACTAGTAGAGTACGCGTGGTACAATCAGTGATCATCTTTTTTTTTTTTTTTTTTTTTTTTTTTGGCAAATAATCAGTGATCATCTTTCTAGTGGCAGTGAAACCCATTGGCGTACGTGCCTGCCTGCCTGGTTATTGCCTTTAACATGCTGTGAAACCTTTTTTTTCCCCACGCGTACTGCATTTTTTATTCATGCCACCAAGATGAAAAGCTCGTGAAATTATCATGGGAATTTAAATGTAAAATAAATCCGTTGGCGGACTACTCCAACCCTGAACACATGTACCGTTAACGGATTCATGACCACACATGTCTATGCACAATCGATTTACAGAGAAAACTATATATATAAAAATCCTCTCGCCCGTTGGATAATTATATGCACAGACATGTGTAGCTTGAATTCATGCTACTTTGTGTATGAGCCACAACAAAAAAGAAACTGAACTGAACTGAAGTGTTAGAGTTGAAAACTGAACTGCAGTGTTGTAAAATTTTCTAAATAGTCCTTCAATACGGTGCGTCCAACTTGCGCTTTCAAAAAATGGGCGGCTCTTGATTGCCGCCTAATAAACTGTTTACTTCTTTCTACATCAGAAAAGAGACACGGAGAACGACGCATTGGTCTGCATCAACTTTCGGCCGGCGCATTCTGAATCTGAATCCACAATGCTGCTAATCGCCTGACACGAATACACACGATCGACCGTGCAGTTTTTCAGTTTCCGAAAAGCAATCATCCAAATCCAACTGCTCATCGTGAATGCAATGCAATGGAGATGAACAGCAGCAGAACAGGAGGACCGGCAAGGAAATAGACGCAGCAGCAGCTCCGTCGATCGATCGAGGTCTTCTTCTTCCATAACCCTCTTGTTTCATCAATTCTTTCATCGGAAAAGAGATATACGGAAAATAACGCAAACATGTTGAGCGGTTGGTCTGCATCAGCTCTTGTTTCGGCGGCCGCATTCTGAATCTGAATCTGATTATTTATACAATTTAAGAAATAAATAAATTATTATTAAAATATCTCTAATAATAAAATAAGTCGACCGTGCGCGCGGTGATGTTTTATAAAAAAATTCCAAATCCAACTGGTCATCTCGTGAATGCAATGCAATGCAATGGAGATGAACAGCAGCAATTACAGGAGGACAAGGAAATAGACGCAGCAGGTCGATCGATCGATCGAGGTCTTCTTCCGCCTCTTTGTATTGTGAGTAAGAGGGAGGGAAGTACCGTACCAGTAGTAGCACGGATTGGTGCAGTTAGTTGGGGCCTACCTGAAAGACGTCCGGCCACCGGCCCGGCGCCGTGCACGTGGCCACCAGCCGTAGCCAGGCAGCCAGTCCCCTCCGTTCCCTTTTTCTCCAGAACAAGAGGAACAAGAAGCGAGAAAAAAAGAAGGAACAAAGAAAAGAAAACGAGACGCCACCCCACACCCACCAGTCAGTCCACCAGCTTCGCGAAGCTATAGTACCACTCGGGTTCATTCCAAAACTACCCCTGGTGACAAGTGTCAGCATCCGCTGCTGGCTCCGGTGGCGCTGTGCCGACCAGACGGTCAAGTCGCCCTCGCCGCGCTGCCCGTCATCTCGGACGACGAGGCCGCATCGCATCGCCCCGGTTGGATTTGGTTCAGTCTCCATCGGTGCGCGGCGCGTCTGAGGTCGTCGATGGAGTCAGATACCGAACCATGACATGAGGGGATTTGCGCGTGTTCAACAATCAACACTGTGCAGCGGCCGGCATGCTGGTTGCGACGGCCGGCCGGCCGGCCAACACGGCAACACCTTTTACTAGTTGTCACGTGACGACTACGCTACTGTTTAGTAGTCGTAGGACATTTGGATTAATCTTTGGATGCCCTTATTCAAAATTTTATGTAAAATATCACTTTGTTATGACCCTTTATTCCATATGAATTTAAAATGACTTAAACTTACTTTTTTTTTTTTATAATTTTTTTTAAATAAAACGAGTGGTCAAACTTAAAGTCAAAAAGTCAAACAAACTATAATTTAAAATGGAGTAAGTACAATACAAAATGAATTTAAATAGTGTGTTATTAGATTCGAAGTTGCCTTTGATGGTAGCATGGTGACAAATAAATTCTACGACAACTAATTTTTTTATATAAAAATGCCTATTTTTGTCTTAGTTTGTGAATCTTCTTGTTTTTCTCTAATTTACATGCAACATTTGTTTCAGCGTGCGTGTCTTTATCCTTGCATTCTAAATAAAGATGTTAGTCCTTATCCATCCTTACGGTCTAAATAAAGACATGGTTTATCTAGACTGAACTTCGATAAGATTTTCATGAACAAACACAAAAACTTTATACTATTTAAACTGAGGTTTCACGAGTGCTCGAAGGAGAGGAGAACACACCTCTTCCGCGGTGCAAGCTCTGACCTAGCCGCGTTGAAGCATCTTGGGTGTCTTCTTCAGCGAGTAGTCAGCTCATAAGTTTTACTCTTTGCATACGCACGAGCTTCATGCATACTTTGTAGATGTGCTTACGAGTTCTTATGTTTTGCGCATTGTGCCTTTGTTGTACCAAACTTTGCTCTTGATATAGAAACATGTGACCCTTTAGTGTGATTGAGAAAAAGGTTTACATGAGTGCTCTAACTATGTTCATCCTACCGATGGTTTGTGATGAATATCACACGTCGAGAGCGGTGAGCTAATCGAGTAGCATTTGTACACATTGACATTACATTATTATTATTGGTGGCTAGGAGATGAGGAGTTGTTGGAGAAGTTTATCAATAGTATTTCTTTGTGTTGTGAAAGTTTATCGTACTATATAGAAATTATACTTTATTTAAAAACACCCTTTACCTTAAAATACATATCAAACACATGTAAATATGTGAGCTACACACGAACCGATTGAGAAGCCTAAAACTGGACAAAGTACCTCATTTATTTGGTGAAAGTGAACAAAGCATAACAAAAGCGTTGAGCGATCGAGTAGTACCTCTACATATTGATAGCACATCAAGAGTCTGTGAGCAGATGTAAGTAATCTTTTTACACATTAATAAGGTCACATTGTTATATGCCCGTGGCTTCTAGCAAGGAATAATTGGAGATGTTTCCTTCATATTATGTGGAAATTATGCTAATTTAAAACATTTTTTAAAAAAAAATGACCTCTCATATCAATACTATTTTTTAAAAATGGACATTTTTTTTTTTTTAAAAAAAGCTAATGATGTACAAATGAACTAATTACTTGTATTGTACACCATTCGCTCTTAGCTGTTTCACCTTCAAGACACAATCGCTTTCTTTTTACCTTCCACCAGTTTCGTGGGCAGGCTGGGCAGCAGTACGTGTGGTCGAACCAAATTTCGTGTAGAACCGTCGGACAGCTAGAACAAGGAAAATGAGGAGTCGAAAATTTCGTGTAGAACCGTCGGGCCCACTGGTTCCGCTGCCCTGAACTGACCAAACCGACCCTAGGGGTATTGTCGTCCTTCCACAGAACCGTATGCTCTACGTATACGGTCTCCGTATGCGTGTATATATATATATACATCTCCACGCGGTTGCCACTAACGGCTCTGCTCGTGGCCGCCTTTTATCAGAGTTTCAGAGAAGAGAGAGAGGAAAGGGTGGAAAAAAAAAACACATCTTTCTCTCCATCTCCCTCTCTCTCTCTTGTGTGTGTGAGGTGGCGAGCCCGAGGAGCGAAGGCCACAAGTCAATCCACCCGTATCTAATCCGCTGCAGCGCCGCGTCCGACGAGGAGGAGGAGGGGGCAACCGGCGAGGCGGCGGGCTTGATTCGGTCGGGCTCGTTCCTTGCGGGGGCGCACGGTGAGTTCCCGCCCGCCTTCCTTCCCGGTGATCTGCGTGCTACGAGTTTCCAGGGCGTGGGGCGGCGGGGGCGGGCTCGGGTGGTGGATTCCGGGCCGCATTCCTGTTTCGCCGGTAGATCTGGCGGTTTCGTGAAGAGTTCTCTCGGTGCCCTAATGCTCGGAGGATTTTTGTTTTATTTATTGAATCCGTCGGGTGTTTTTTTTGTGTGTTTAAATTTGCGGAAATTGACGGGGGTCACGGGTAAAATGTATGGATTTTAGGTGGTGTTGGGTGTGAATTGGGCATGAACAATGGGGTGCACGTTTGGGTGTTGGGATGCTGTGGATTTCCCCGGCGGCAATGTGTTTTCTTCTTAGCTGAAAAAATTGGAGCTTTTTTAGGGATATGATATGATTCGTTTTGTTAGGTTGGAAACATGGTCCAACTGGCTGGCTTGAGCTGTATCCAGAGAGAAGGTTGGTTGGATTTCTCTGTGATAGTGGGGCATTTGTTTGCCGCTCCCAGAGGCCAAAACTTTGTGTGGTTGTAGTTGAAATGAAATGCTTTCTAATGGTGGGGGTACTGCCCCTAGTTTCCGAATTGATTCGACTAGTTTCAGTGTTCTTTGGTGATGGTATTCCTTTGCCCGAAAAGTTACATCTTTTAGCAGCTGGATGCCTGGATCCGGTGGCGTATGCCTCACTTCTAGTTAATTTCAGAAAATTGTTTGTGGTTCTCATATTTTGTGTATAAAAAATGGAATGTTTATTGCTCCTTCCTGTAGCTATCACGATTCTGGAAGCCCCAAACTGGAAATTTTAACCATCACAGTCACACAATAGCCATGTTCCTTTCGAGGTCTTACTCACGACAATGCGATGGAAAATAGGGGAAAACAGTGACGCTTTTGTCTAAATGGTGAATATATACACCTTCTCACAAAAGCTTCTGTTTTTTGTTGATTCATTCTTCAGGTTTGCATTTCGAGAGTGCGAGACCTCGGCTTTGAATCCTGCAGCACGGTTGAGCCATGGCTGGCTCCCCTTGCTGCCTCAGCCTTCTTCCCTGGCCCAGGGGCTTCTCCGGCAGCATCCGCCAAAACATCCAAGAACTTGGCTGGTGAATTGCGGATAATTTGGCGTCCGTGGCATTGTCGCAAAAGCCGAACACCCCTTCGGGGAACATGCAAGTGAAGGCTCAAGCACAGGCTCTTCCCAAGGTTAATGGCACCAAGGTTAACCTCAAGAATGCAAGCACAGACAAAGAGGAGGCGATACCCTACACTGCTCCCAAGACATTCTACAACCAACTGCCAGATTGGAGCATGCTTCTTGCGGCTGTCACTACCATCTTCCTAGCAGCAGAGAAGCAGTGGACGCTGCTTGACTGGAAGCCGAAGAAACCTGACATGCTTGTTGATACATTTGGTTTTGGTAGGATCATCCAGGATGGGCTGGTGTTTAGGCAGAACTTCTTGATTCGGTCCTATGAGATTGGTGCTGATCGCACGGCTTCTATAGAGACATTAATGAATCATTTACAGGTGACACAATGATACTACAAAACTTAGTTTTCTCCATCCTTCTTGTGCTCTTGTACTATTGGTCCATCTTGTTTCATTGTGGCTCACTTTATTTTGGATTTTTCAGGAAACAGCTCTTAACCATGTGAAGACAGCTGGCCTTCTTGGAGATGGTTTTGGTGCCACGCCGGAGATGAGCAAGCGAAACTTGATCTGGGTTGTCAGCAAAATTCAGCTTCTTGTTGAGCAATATCCCTCGTGGTATGTTTCTGCAAACTTTAACGACCCTTATCCATTTTTTTGGAAAATGCCATCCTTTTTGCTTTGAATCAAATTTATAACCGTTACTCTTTCCACTCTTTATGAAACTGTTTGTTTTGCCCCTTGGGATATATGCGGTTTCAAAGTTAAGTGTTGCATGTGCTACAAGTGTTACTATATGTTAGTACAGAAGCTTAAGGGAAACGCTATATAGCTCAAATTTTGGTCATTTCACTAATTCACTAGCATCTTGGAGATTTTGGATTGAGGTTGTGCATTTTATAGATAGGTAATGGAGCTTTATAATATAATAACTGGCTTTTCGTATAGCATGGAGACGTCCTGTTTAATTCTTTAGGTATGCACTTAGCTTTACTTGAAGATTAGTAACACAAGCAATCCTCATGATCCAGCCTTGGTACAAGCAAAACATTTAGACATCTTGGTCTAAAGTATGCAGACCTGTGTTGACTTGGTAAAAAGAACGGGACTCAGGCCTTTAGGAGCAGTGCTTCTATGGTAGTATGGTCTAAGGATTCAGTGTTTACTTATGCTTTCAAAGATGAAAAATGTGTATCAGCGGTGCAGGCTAAATAACACTGGAGTTTAAAATAATTCTAACTCCCAATCAGAAGCACAAGAAAACAACCTCCCTGCCAATTTACTGATTTTTGTTGTTCTGCACGGAGAACGACTTTATTGCCCATATCCCCTTTGAATCCATAGCCTGCACAGTTTCAGTGAGCAACACCTTAATATGGATGGTTGCACCCCATTCAAAACACTGATAGGCGTAGTTAAACAAAGCACTGATATGCGCCTTGGAGTAGTGTCGGTGTGTTGCTGTTTGCTATGATTCATGGTAGAGTATAGAGTGACCAAACTATTGGAAATTATTTATTTGGAATATATTAATGGCTTAGAGCTGCTGAATTAAGTGGTGTTTGTCCATGCTTCCTTGAATGCTTGAATCTCAAAGATCCGACAGGCTGTACACCTCAAGAGATCAGTACTGGCCTTTATTGTTGGAATAATTGATTTCATCCTAAGAAATAAATGGTGTGGGCTGCCATACGAAGATGTTCTTGATATGTATTCGTTGGCTCACTACAATTAATTAATTTACTATTTGAGCAAATAACTTGAGTGCTCATAAAATGAATACTTGCTACGACGTTCGTTTTGTAACGTTACAACTCGCAAGTTGTCCAATTCTGAGTATACCTTGTTGGAGTAAAGGAAGACAAATTGAACTGTTGTTGCTTTTTTTGGTTCAGATAGCTGTGAACATTTGCTTATTGGCTGAAAAGTTAAACTGGATATTTGTTGATAAACTTGCTATAATTTAGGGGAGATATGGTTCAAGTGGACACATGGGTAGCTGCTGCTGGAAAAAAATGGCATGCGTCGAGACTGGCATGTTCGTGACTATAACTCTGGACGTACAATCTTGCGAGCTACAAGGTTTGGAAGTCATCTGGTTTTGCATTTATTGTTTTCTGCTTCTTTGATGTGGATTTCCATCTTTGCTTATGATTTACTTACCTTTCGATTTTTGCTTGCAGTGTTTGGGTGATGATGAATAAGAACACTAGAAGGCTTTTCGAAAATGCCAGATGAAGTTAGGGCTGAGATAGGCCCATATTTCAATGGACGCTCAGCCATCACAGATGAGCAAAGTGAGAAGTTGGCTAAGCCAGGGAGCACTTCTGATGGTGATACTATGAAGCAGTTCGTAAGAAAGGGGCTCACTGTAAGTAGGATAACCATGCTTCATTTCTTACTATCATGTTTGCTGTCAAATGTAAATTTCTCATGGAACCCCATTACCTTGAACAGCCTAGGTGGGGTGACCTTGATGTCAACCAGCATGTGAATAATGTCAAGTATATTGGTTGGATTCTTGAGGTAATTTCTTTAAGACATGCCTCTTTCCATCTTATTCAATGGCCACTGCTCTGGCCATGTGGTGGTTGTTGGAGACCTCACTGGCATGACTTAAAAGTTTATAAAGCTTTGTGTAGTTTGTATAACTCCTCGCTAATGAATGATCAATTGGTTATCTGTATTTGGAAAGAAAAGATGCTCCCAGTACAATGATAATCTGTTAAGCTTCTTAATCTGTGCATAGTACGAAGATGTTCAAAAAACCTGAATCTTTTTTTTTTTTTTTTTTCCCCAGAGTGCTCCAATCTCAATCCTGGAAAAGCACGAGCTTGCAAGCATGACGCTGGATTACAGGAAGGAGTGTGGCCGCGACAGCGTGCTGCAGTCGCTCACCACGGTCGCAGGAGAATGCGTGGACGGCCACGCAGACTCCACCATCCAGTGCGACCACCTGCTGCAGCTGGAATCAGGAGCCGACATCGTGAAGGCACACACAGAATGGCGCCTGAAGCGTGCACATGGCGGTGAGGGAACATGGGGTTTTTCCCGGCGGAGAGCGCATGAAAACTCCCCACTCCCCCTGAAGCCGAACCGGCCGAGAGCAAAGAAAACCGTGGGTGTGGGGGCTCCTGCGAAGCACAAATCCTATGTTGTTATATGGGGGTACACTAACGCAACTGATTGAGTGAGTGTTTTGGTTGGTCACGAGAAGTTTGGCACATGGGGGAACGCCGCATTACCCACCCAACCTGGGAAGGGTTTGGCCAAGACGCTGACGCTGGAGGCTTGGGAGGTATGGGAACGCCGCATTACCCACCCAACCCAGGTGGAGGTCAGGATGAGGAAGCAGTACCGATCTCTGAAGCGTTGTGAAGAGAGGAACGGATGAGTTTGTGCTGCTCTAGGTTCCAGGACGGGGGATGATGGATGAGTTTGTGTTGTGGGTTGCTGGACAAGGACGGATGCATGCAGGAGCTGATTGATGAGGCCGGAGTGAAAAAAAAATTCTGCAGGGGATGATTGATGATGTAGTAGGTGTAGGCCAGGTTGGGTGTGTAGAAGGCATTCCCCTTTGTAACAGCCGAATTTGTACATTCTTGCCATCTTTGTCTTATTGATTGATCGAAATCGCAGACCTCCTGCGTTTGCATCCAAGTACACGGGTAAAACTAAAAACGACTGTGATTTTATCGAGTCGGATGCTTGGGACCTCGTCCTCCGGAGGCCGGCAATAATCCTGAATGATGGATGTTCTGGCAGTAGCAGGTGCAGTGAAAGTGTGCAACCCAACCCTTCAGGACAGGACCATGTCTCTTTCCTGCAGTGCTAGATCTGCACGCATGATCCCACCATCCTGGCTCTCTGGTGCAAGAAGTTTGCCCCGTCATGTACTAGTAAATTCTTGGCGTCCTTTTCCTGACCACGGAAGGTTCAACCGTGAAGCATATTCAAAGCTTCTGTGGACGCCGCCGTGCTTGGAATTGGAACGAACAAGGCACAGCGACGGTCAACCTGCAGCTCTCATTTCCTGGCACCTTGCTTGCAGCAGAGCCTATAGTACGTACCAGGCTGATGATGTTCGAAAACGAAAGGTGGTGCGGCGTTTGCGGTCCCTGGAAGGCTGGAAGGTTCGAGCAACAACAAGATGGGAAGGGGACGAAACCGTTGCTTTCGCCTCTCGTGGACGAAGAGGACGACTGTGACTGCGTTGGTGGTGGTGTTGGTGAGATGCGGCGGCCACGCGAATCGTGGCCGGTAACGCCACGCCACGGCACGGCACGGCACACGGCAGGTGTCGTCACGCGTCAGGCAACGCAAATGTATGTTTGGCTGGCGGTGGGTGGCTCTGGCGCCGGACCCGGAGGTGGCGTTGGCTGACAACGGACGACGGCCAGGGGCCCGGCGGGGGCCGGGGACTGCTGGACCGAACGGAACCGAACCAACCACCTGCATTTCTTCACGCGTGAGCGTGACAGCAGCGCCAACCCAGCCGCCATGCACGGCCACGACGGTCACGGTTCCGGCACACGTACCTGAGTCCTGACGCTGCCTCCGCGCCGCGGCCGAGGCCGGCGGGGGGACTGATGGCGACGCCGGTTCGTTCAGTTGAGCCGCCCCCGGCCACTGCGGGAGCCTGGCCGGTGATGGAGACGCATGCACGCTGGCAGTCCGGCAACCCGGTGGCCGCGCGCGCGCCTGCGACCCCACGCGCGGGCCGGCCGGATGTATGTCGATCGAGCCCGGTCGTCGCCGTCCCTGCGCGCGTCACATGGGCCGCGCGTGTCGCGTGGAGGTAGCCAGCTAGATGGCGTGATGGCGCGGCCGCCGGGGACCGGGAACGAGCGAGATCGAGCGCATGCATTCATTCCCTTGCCCTCTACTGGCTGTGGATGCGACGCACGATCGGATCGGCCGGGCACCCATTGCCGGCTGCCGTCGCACGCACAGCAATGGGTGGTTCGCGCATTCATCCTGCGCATAT